>PVJA010004389.1:0-86563 GCA_004027025.1 Myocastor coypus | reverse complement strand
AAAAAAAAAAAAAAAAAAAAAAAAAAAAAAAAAAACTTACGTAAGGCAAGCATGGCAAGATTTCTAGTGTAGTGTTTTATATTGAAGAAAACTTGATGTACTCATGGTGCATATAAGTTTGAGAAGTTGTATAGTGTTTGTAAGATAAAAAATAAATGCTCTTTGATCTACTTGCTGGTTGATTGCCTCATATATAGTCAAAGTGGGCTGTGTAACATCGGTGTAACACTGTGAATAGCACTCTGTTTTTAGAGCACCTGTGTTTGGTGAGGCTGTTTACAAATTCTTTTTGTTAAGTTTGTCAACCTTAAGGCTAAATATGGACATATTCAAAAGAAGTTCCATTTTTTTCAATTGTTTAGCAAACGACTGCCTTTTTCTTATTTTTAATTTCTATCACATCTGTGCTCCTGCAGTGACTGTGTTCCTCTAGCAGGCCTCCGCTTTACTTTCCCTTTTGTTTCTTTGGATGCTGTCTATGTTCCATACATAACCCAAAGGTTTCCATGTGCACGCTTGCAACTCAAATTCTGTTGAGGCTGATATTGCTATTATGGAGACATTGATCTGATTTAGCAGACTGAGCTATTGTTTGTGAACCTTCAACAACAACAAAATTATTATGAAGGAGGTAGGCACAGTGGGATGACCTAGGCTTTTCCAAATTTAGCTACAGAGTTACGACACGATCCTATCTTAAAGCTATTTGATGCCACAAGTAAACCCCAAGTAGCGTACACAGACTCTCAAGCTTTTAGTTTCTCCTTAATCTGTATACCAATATACACAATTTACAACCCCCAAATTGAGAGGTAATAATTAAAATAATTATGATGTTTGCTTCCTCTCATCTGCACCTCATCTCATCGCAGCATGAAAAAAATGAGAGCAGCCAAGTTGCTTGGAAATATTGTACTTGCACTTCCTTTGAATTACTTTGAGGCTCCGTGTTCTAAGCTTTTAATCCACTTATCAAGGTAAATAGGAACTCAGAGAAGATAAGGTTTTTCTTGAAAAGAATATGAATTAAAATTTGTATCATTGTCTATTGGGAGCAAAATGGAGAAGAATAGGTACTCCTTTCATATTTATGCTTATAACTCATTTATAAAATTGCTTACTATGTTTTGTACTTGCGATGGCTTTCAGAAACCACATGTTTTGGAAATGATGTGCACAACCTTTAAATTTTAGGATTGTCATGAAAGAGATGTGCGATGTTTGTGTATTTGTGGAGTATTATGCATTTTTCTAGTCAAAGTTATATTTCCACATTTTGTTAATGACTGTTACTACTTTTACACTAATAAATATAACTGGGAATTAAGCATTGACTTAATTGAAAAGCTCTTGTGTGACCTGTAATTTATAACTTTTTAAAAAGTCTACATTTGTACTTTGAAAACATTATTGTCAAGGTTTTAGTTTTTACACAGGCTCATAATTAACAGACTGTTTCTTCTTATAAGAATAAGCACGCAAGTAAAATTATTGACATGCTTGGTATCTGGAAAATTCCTAGTTTAAAGAAACAAGTACCTATATTAAGTTCTACAACAGTGATTGAAATATGCCTGTAATAAAATTAGACAATGAAGTGAGCAAATTAATTTGACTACTTATTAATTATGTTAAAATGATTGATATGAAACAGAGCTACTGGGGCATAGCTGTAGACTTAAGAAAGTAAAATAATGACTGTACTCCTCTATAATTTGATTGGAACAAACTTTGAATTTCTAGTCTGAGAATCTGAAAATATGATTATTCAGTCTTAATAACTGATCACTTAGACTGTGATTTTCCTAGTATTGAGTTTTATCAGACTTATGGTAGAGTCCCAGAAACTAGCCCCTCTTATTTTTAATATATTCATTAAAAATATTGTGAGATGTTCGTAGAGTTATAGGTAGTCGAAAAAATGAGTTGATTTTTACCTTTAGCTTTTGTCAATGTTAACAAATTTTGTTACCATAGTGCAGTTATAAAAACCAGGAAATTAACATTAGATGCCATACTATTACTATAAATAGATTGTAATCTAATTTTAATAGTTTTCCTACTAATGTCTTTTTTTTTTTTTTTTTTTTTTTTTTTTTTTTTTTTTTTTTTTTTTTTTTTTTTTTTCTTAAGATTCACCTCCGGATCCTATGTGGAAGTCAGTTGTTCCATCTTCTTAGTCCTTTCTACTAACAATGCCTCTTTGTTCTTCTATTGTCTTAGTTGACCTTCAGAACTTTGTTAAGTACTGGATAATTACTCTGCAGAATGTCTCTCAATTTGGGGTTAATTTCCCATAATCTGATTGATGACATACACTGGTGCCAGAATACCACAGGAGTAATGATTTTCTGAGGGGATTATACCAGGGGAAGCTATTCCTTTTTGCTGAGGCAGGTACATCTTGATCAGCTGATTAAGATGCTATCTGTTGCCTTTTTGTACTGTAAACTGTTTCTCCTATTGAATTCAAAAGAATCTTGGTGTAAATGCCATGAGATTATGCAGCATCTTTCTTCTTGAACTATGGTGCATTATTTTGGTACTCAGTAGAAGATCTTGTTTACAACATTATTAGTGTAATATTCCAATTGTGATTTTTATACTTCTCTCTTCTGTATTTATTTGGGATTTTTCTTTAATGAAAAGTCTGTTTCTCCTCTTTTATTGATTTATACATCCAATGATTTGTCTTTATTGTCAGTATATTTGATGAGTTCTATCAATATATATATATATATATATATATATTTAATTTTATTTTGTAGTTTATGGCTTAATACTCTATTATTTAATGGCTAAAGCAGTTTCTTTTTTAGCCACTGGGAACTCTTCACGTTGACTTGTTTCCTTCCTTTATTATCTTATTTTCTGACCCTAAAACATGGTCATATTCAACTCTTTTCTCTTCCCCATTGTGTGATTAGCCATTTCTTCAGGGAACTTCCTTTGCAGTGGCCACACACCATTTATGATATTTAGAAACCAAGATCTTACCTGAGAGCATTAGTTAGAAACTAGGAGGTTTTCCTTGAATGTATTAAAAAGAATTACGATTTTAGGAGGTTATGTAAAAAGCAAGGACTAGTAAGTAAATCATCAGACTGTTTAGAGGTGTGGAGCTGCAGCCAAGAAAGCTGCTTCCAAGTGTTAGGTCTGAGAACCTCATGGGAGGTGGAATGTTCTTTTCAAGATGTGAAGAGGTTGTAGGGACATCTAGGTCTTTTCCCAAGATGCCCTAGAAGCACATGGAATTATCTTTACTTTTCACAGGCAGTACACAGTCTCCTTCTTTTCCATTTACTGCTTTGACTAAGAATTACACTGTGCCAGTGAGCAAATGTTTTGTTTTTGCTACCACTTGAAAGTATGAAACCTGTAACCAAAGCAAAAGCAAAAGCTAGAGCAAAACATAGCCTATTAAAAAGAACAATTCTTTTAAAACTCTTCTGTGTTCATATTTGGCATGCGAGAAAGAGCTCTCCCAGGTTAGTTGCCCACACTGATTGTCTCAGCTGAAACAGTGAACACACACATACATCTTATCCCCATCCCTGTTCGTCCTCCCACACAACTAAGGGGGCATCTTGGTAGAAAATAATGCAGACACAAAGAGATCACAACCTTAGTGCTAAAACTGCTCTTAATGAGGTGCTGGGTATGAATTAATTAAATTAGTTTACCCCTCCTGTGGCAAGCTCTGTTTAGTGTTTGTCTGGTTGCCTAATTTATGAGGATAAAATTATGGTACAGTCTCTGCCTTGCTTGTTTTCATCAAAGAGATGGGCTAATTTGCAGTGAAACTTTATCAATCAGATCATGCAGTTGGAACCCCTTCCCAGCTCTGACTAATGAATGTAGGTTGTTTCAGTCACACACAGCACATCCTGTTGCCGTGGGGAGCAGGGAAGGTACCCTAGCTGTGGATTGATTATAGGATCTGTTGTTCCTTTCCTAGCAAATGGATACCCAGCCATTCTTTTTTTTTTTTTTTTTTTTTTCTGTTTCTTAGCATGTTTATGGCTTTTTGATTATCTTTCTTTTTGTACAGGGTATGAGTTTAAAAGCAGAAATTGTGTAAAAAATGTTGGTTTGTATTTGTTTGGGAGAAAGCAGAGATTGTGCATTTCATATTGGAACAGCGGTAGCTAAGAACTCTCAACAATGGGTGAAGGAATAATAGTACAACTGGCAGAGAAATGGAGAGTTTTGAAAGGCAATATCCTTCAATGTTGGGAAAGTAATGAAAGGTCAAAATGAAGCTCAATAGAAAAGCCATTATGAAAGGAAGGGGGAGAATTTGGCTTTTATGTTGCTGTCAGGATTTGGGATTTGTTTTCTTTTTATTCTGACAAAACTCTTTTGGGGTGTGTTTTTTTTCTCTTCAATTCAAACAGTTTATACAAGTGTTATTTTAAACTTCCTTGTGTTTACATCATCATGTCTTTTGAAAAGAAACTTTTTTTTTTCATTTTTGTTATCTGGGAATTTTTAAAGACAAAAACCACTGTTTCCAACACACACAGACACACACACAGACACACACACAGACACACAGACACACACACACACACACACACACACACACACACACAGACACACATACACATACTTTCCTGTGAGGAATGTTTCTATTTTTTCTGCCTGATTGAGAAATAAACAATAAGTATGGGATAATGCAAGTCCTTAGTCTTTTCAATATTTTGTAGGGGATTCTATTAAAAGTTTATGTTCGTTTCCATGCATTGTGGGATTATTTTTGACAATTTATGTTACTTCTTCACCACTGATTAATTACTTATAAAACACTCAGCATGGAAAGATACTTTGCAAGTGCACAAATGGCACAAAGCTCCATGTCAGGCAGCAAGTTGGTGGCAAAGCTGGATTTAGGATTTCGAGTTCTGACTTCTGTCCTGTCATCAGGCCACTAATCTGCTTGATTTCCTAAAAGAATTTGAGGCCTGAGGAAAGAAGATGCCAGAGACATGTTTCCAAAGACATGAGTCACACTGGGTGGTTTGATAGAATAAAGTCTGTGTTTATTTTGCAAAGGACTGTTGAGCAGATATTAGAGAAAGACATTTCATCATTATGTTCCGTTTTATACTTCGCAGCATTGTACTTTCTGTTCCAATAGTTAACAGCACGAAGTTCAGAGTGGTTCTTTTCTTGTTCTCTCCTGGGAATTTTCTATTTAAAAAACAGAAAAGCAGATTTTTCATGTTTTATCAGACAGACTTAAAATTGTTATTATTGTCCTTTGTCTAGATTATTAAATCAGGCCTTAATCTTTCCAATGCTGGGTTTTGCTTATGTCACTTCTTTGCCGGAGGCATTCTGAAGTTGCCCACTGCCCACAGAATTCTTCCTTTTGACACTGAAAAGCATACCCATCGTGGACTAAGTTTGGCTCTCCTATACTGGATTTCTACAGTCTAGCCTGGATTGTTCTTTCTTATAATCTCTGTAGCACTCCTCTTCCCCAGTTTTATGTAGCACTTGTGTATCTGGCAACAACCTGGGTACTAGGAGGAAACTGACGGCCAAAAGCACATGCCTCCTGGTCTCTGGCTGAGGATGGGGAAAGACAAACAATCCAGTAAATACAATTAGAAAATATTCAAGTTGTGATGATAGTGTATGCTGTGAATATAGCTAGAAAACTATGGTAGAGTGCTGTTTGGGTGAGGGGGGGAAAGAGACGTAAGTCAGGTAAGAGGTAGTGCCACAGGGTGATCTGCTCTTAGCAGGTGCCATTGGGGTGAGACTTGAATGGGAAGAAAAAGCACCCAAGAAAGGGTCTGGGAGCAGAGGGTGAGGCAAGCATGAGGACCCCATGACAAGAAATTTTATGAATACCAAGACCTAGAGGAAGGTCAAATGTCTGCAGCTCAGGGTGCCAAGAGAGTAAGTAGTTTACATGCCCCTAGGTAAGTGGGTAAGGGCTCATGGTGGAGGGCTTTGTGACCCAGTGGCATACAGGCTGGTTTCAAGGTCTTGATAAACATTTAGGGAGAAACATGTCATGATGATTCTTTCAATTCACTTTATTTCAGTCATTTGTATAGTCCTTCTAAAGTGGTAGAAGATAAGGTTTTAGGGTAGGAATTATATTCATAGCTGTGTAACAGTAAATATTGTCAAACTGTCAGCTACTTTGGTGCTTCTGCAAATTTCTAATTTTAGTGTTATCTGGAATTAATATTTTACTGAGACAGTCTTACTTACTTTTTCTCCTTGCTGACACAAAATGCCAGATGCCTGAAATTAAAGAAAGAAAGGCTTATTTAGCCCACAGTCTGTGGAGGTTTCGATCCATAATCAGCTGGCGCCAAGGCAGGGAGGCGAGGCACAGGGGCAGCAGTTCAAGGTGGCAGAAGACAGTGAAAGCAGCAAGAGCAAAGAAGAGTAAGCCTGTTTTTCCTCCCTCACATTTAAGCAGGCTGTGGGAGGGGGAGCAGCGCTCGCACCATCTCCTTGCCTTACTCTTGCACAGGATGAGGATGTTTACAAAGTAAGACCCCTGACCCCTGCAGAGTTGCTTAAACTTCTAAACTTCTCAAGTTGACTCAATGTATAACCATTACAAAGTTAAGGTCCTACTCCTGCCAGCTGCTGGTGGCCACCATCACCATCTCTGAGGAAGAAAAGGATTGGAAGGAAAGGATGGGTCTAATGCTGTAACGGCAGTGCAACCAAAGAACTCAGAGCAATCTGGGAGCCAGTTTTTCTGGGTTGGATTCCCAGCTCTGTCTCTGACTTGCTTGTTGTTTGGAAAGTTACTTAATTCTCTTAGCCTTCGTTTCCCTTCCAGTAAAATCGTGATGCTAATATTATTTCCCTCATTAGTCTGTCATGAGTTTCAGCTGAAACTATTCATGTAAAACACAGAGAGGGATGCCTTCCAATGGCAGATGTCCAGTAAATCCCCCAAACCTACGACAAAAACTGCTCATGGTGTCAGTGTTGGAAGGCTTTTCTTTAAAATTTATTGGGTTGTGAAAGTATTCTTGACCTCCTTGGCTGCTTTACCTGGAAACTTGTGATAGTTCTGTTGATAGCAAAATAAGACAGAGGAAATTAATTTTAAAATAATAAAATTTTAAAACAAACATAAGCAAAAACTTCTTTTTTAGTGATAGCTGACAACTATACTTTCATTAAGTAACATTTAGTGGGGAGAGAGACCCAGCCATTTGGTGAACGATAACAGCCTACATACGTCTTAGAAATTTTTTCCATGATTGATTCAACTATAAAATTATGTATGTAAGAAACCATAGCTTGGCTTTGGCTCTGATTGAACCATATTCTATATTTTATTGTATATGTTTATAAATATACCCTGCAGCTTCATTACAGCTCTGTCCTCAGTGACATGTTATAGGTGAGGTTATTTCTGAGTAGCTTCCTCTAGTCTATTGCAAAGATCAAGACAGCTCAGTGTCATTTGTCACATACTCCATGCTTAATGGTGTTTGTAGAAACCACAGACAATGGGGACATTAGCTTTTCTACCTTGGGAAAAAGCCTGGAACTTTGTATAATCATAAGGAGCAAAGTGGTAGAGTAGTAAAGTCAGCATAGGTGCTTTAACTAAGTTGTACTTTAGAGGTTTGATTTCAGGGAAGCTTACATTACATAAATGTGTTCTTTGGATTCACTTGTCTTTATTATCATTAATACACTGAAATTTTGGATTGGAAAATGTAATAGAAAGGAATGGTGAATTCAGACTGGAGTCCTTTGAGGGTGTGGTTTATATTGTTCCTTTTCCAACTCTTAAATAATTCTGAACATTCTAACCAGCCAACTAGAAATATCCCCTAAGGCTTTTTATACTGTTGTTTTGTTTCTTTTCTGCTACTCCCAGTAACATTACATAAGCTACCTGGAAATTGCACAGCTCAGCTGCCCAGAGCCAGATAGTCAAAACCTGGAATTCTCAATTCTTTAAACATAGGCATGAAGCTGTGTAATCTGAGGATGTTAAGAAAGAATCCAGAGAAGTATATTGACTTTACACTTAAAATTTACATTTACAAATGACACTCTAAAGTGAATGACACTTCCTCTAATTATTACTCTTCTTGTACAGTCAAAGCCAAAGAAGGAAATCCATGTGTCTCCAGAGTTGTAGTTTCATTTGGCTTTTTTCAGAAATTTTGCATGAACTTTAAGTCATCTCTTGATATTTTGGCATTACTCTTCTTTGTGGGTATTTTTTTCCCTTGTATAGGAATTGCTTGAAAATGAGTAGAAGCTGTAATTATTAAAGTTTTGGAATCGTACGTGTTCCCTCCTCTCCTGGTTAACTCTGTTTGTGAGGTCAGACTAGTTCAAAGTAATATTCTCTTGAGAAGTTTAGTTAAGTATACTATTTTCTAGTGAATTTATTATCATAGGATAAAGTTAAGGAATTCAGTTCTTATTTCTCTGAATATAATTTTAAAATCTAAAGGATTTTTAAGTGATTTATAAATAACATTTGGAGCAATTAAAAAATCCCAACCTTGTCTTCTCCATCGCTAGGAAAGCACTCTTGGAATTCACTTGATAAATGCATATCTGATCACTTGCCCTATCGCTTTCTTCTTATTCTTAGAGTTCTTTTGATTTCATTGTCAAATATATACTTTTCCTGGGCCTATTTGTTAACAGGTAGGTATTCGTAAATGGTTTTGTGTTGAACATTGACACATCATGAAGTATATACTGCATAAACTAAAACATTTTCTTGAATCACATCCTGAACCTAAACCAGAATTGGTTTGTGTCTTTTTTGTCTTGTTTTGCAAACTAACCTAGACATAACCATTATTCTCAAATGTTCACTCAATGAAAGGAAATAAACATCTAGATGTGTGATTGTTTGATATTCTTTAACGGAACCTTGTTAAGTTCTTCAGATTTAAATTCTCATGGACTATTTTTTTGTGTGAATTATCTTTTCTGGGCAAACTTTCTAACACTTATCTACCTTTTGAACTCATTCGTAGTTTTAAATGCAAATAGGAAGAGAATAAAAACAAGTTACTAATTTGTGCTTCACATTCTCAGATTTTGTAAATATTTCATACTGGCTTCGTGCTGGAGAAGTGCTCTGGGGGCAGGTCTTATATTTGGTCTATGCCTACATGAAACACTAGAAGAATGTTGCTAAATGATTAATTCCTCTGTTATTCCTTATTGGAACCAAACTCAGAAACAACCAAGTCTCACTCTTCCTTAGTAAACATTAGGTGATGGCTAAATGTCCTTAATTTCACAGTGGTTCATTAATAGCAAGGTGGACTTTAACTCTTCTGTCAACAGCTTTATAACAAAAGTGGCTATAAATAGTAGATTACTATCGTGGTATCAGAGAATAAAATTAGACAAAACTGATACAACATTCAGTAATCAAATCTAACACTAATGATACCCAAATCCTATGTCTTTGGAGGTAAATTTGTTTTGTAAACAAATAATTCCGTAAGAATGATTAATTTGTTTTGTGCTGTCTTCCCTTTTCGTTTTAATTAGTAATTATGTTTTATAGGAAAGTGTGGAACATTGGAACTCCCTCATCACAGGCTTCTGTTCAATGAGAATGCTGTAACTTGTACTACAACGCAAGACATTAAGTTGCACTGGCAATTCTTTCCTTGAAAGCACGGTGTACTAGTCAGTGTTTACTAGAGAAACAGGTATAATACAAGAGATACGAACATATAATAATTTATAGATTGGGTTACAATGGCCACCCACAGGGTCCAGTGTGGAAGAGTGCAAAAGGTCTGTCTGCACATTGGAGATCGGAAGCATTAATTTGAAGGCCTGGAGCCTGAGCAGTGTTGGGGTGAGTCCCTATCAGGAGGCTCAAGGTTCTGCACCAGAAGGCCAGAGGGTCTCACCTGGAAGGCTGAAGGGCTGCTGCTAGAGCCTCGAGAGTCTGAGCTCAAATCCACAGTGTCCACAGTGAGATTGGAGACTGGAGCTCCTCCAAGGAGCAGAAACAATTTTTCCTTTGTTTCTCTTTACACTATTCTGGCAGTAATCCTCCCTCCAGTGGGTCTTCCATACCCAGAACCATGCTGAGCCAGTTTGGTGGAGTATTAGTTGCTCAGGCTGACACAATCAACCATCACACACAGGTAACAGTTATGGTGGAGTGTCTGCTGGGGAGAGTTGGTTGCTCCTTGAATTCAGTGACTTTGACCTAGTGACTACAGATATGTTTTACAATATTTTTTAATTTTTGCTATAAACTATGATAATAACAACCCATGTTGTTATATTGCTGTTGTGAAGATAAAATGAGATAGAACATGGGAAGCACCTGGAATATTTCAGGGGTATTGTTATCTGCCATCCTTTGTTGGCTGGCCCACATTGGGAACCTTCTAGGTTCTGCCCTGGCACCTGATCTTTAGGAAGTAGCAAACCTATTAGATCCCATGAATATCTTGTCTTTGTATACTATGCTCTGTAGGTTCATAGAAGCTATTTATATTTTTCTGATTAGTCTATCTGCTCTTATCTGGTATAAGACAAGGGAAAGAGTATGGAACTTTTTAGCCTGCCTCATCACTCTGAGCATATGTGCTACACATCAGTATGATTAAATCAGCTATTTTTTCCCTCTGTTTAAGGCTGAGCATATTGAAACTATTTTCATTTTGGGTAGGGGATCTCAATAGATTTCATTATTTCTAAAGAACCATCTATTTTTCAATTCTTCTACGTCACTCAATTCTACAACTGAGGAACTTAACAACTGATTAAATATTTCTGGTTTTAAACAAATTGCATTGCTACAGATGCTGATTTTTTAAAAACAAACTTTTCTTTTTAAAGAGTTTTAGAATGGTGGAATGTTGTAGTTCAAAAAGTTTCCATGTACCCCTCATCTAGTTGCCTCTGTCATTGATATACTACTTTGGTATGTTAATTACATAACAGTGAGTGAACCATTGCTGACACATTAATATTAACTGAATTTTATCCTTTGTCTGGATTTCTGTAATTTTTTCTTAGTGCTTTTTTTCAGTGTGCGTGTTCCAGAATTCCATTCAAGACCTAGTATTACATTTAATCTATCTCTTAGGCTTCTTTTTACTCTGACAGTTTTTAAAACTTCCCCTGATTTTAATGGTATTGACAGTGTTAAATACTGGGGACATTGGCTTTTAAACAAAAATTTCAAGTTTACTATTGTAAGAAAAGTATCAGACTTACTTCTCAACCATAAATAAACCCCAGAATAGAAAAAGAATATCATTTATTGGGTGCTTTAAGATAGGCAAGCCTCAAAAAATTCAAATCCTCTTGGTTTGTAAAGTAGATAAATAAATTGGGTGCATTGGAAATGATGATTTCGTATTACTAAATGAATTTGTGGCAACTAAAAGTATTTTATTCAGTGAAAAAGGCAAGGTTGGAGAAATCATCAGAAGGCCCTATATCCTTGATATACTTGAATTTTCTTATTTAGCTGCATTAAAAAATTTTAATGCATAGAGTTTCACATCTTAAAACTTACATGAGGCCTTCTGTATTGCAATAAATCTACACTATTTGACACACTAGTCTTTCTTAAAAGGCCAATTTTCATCCGAAGTATCAAGAACAGAAATATAAGTGTCACTTGTAGACTCTAAGAAGTGATTCAGGTAAAGTAACATTGCTTAGCATCACTTGCAGGTGATAAGATGGCTTTAAGTGTTTATTATATAACTCGACTCTGTTTCTTTTAATACTTGAAGGGATTGAGTCATTGACTTTTCAAAACGACTTTACTGAAGTCTACGAAATGATTACTTTTTATCATTTCATGATTATTATTGGCCTTGCACTTTATAGCCTGGAACCTATCCCTGCCATATTTACCATTGTTGAGACTGAATAACCTTCCCAAGATAAATATACCTTAGTGTGATATTTGCTTTAGTTTAGACAACATATTTTCTCTAAGAGAAAGTAGTCTTGTCTCTGTTTTGCAAAAACATGAGACTTTTCAGGATGTGTAAAGAAGGGGATAAGGCAAATCAATCAACATGCAGCTCTTTTCATAATCTTGCTTCTTGACCAAAATCAACAGCTCTTTTCAGCTTTTGAGCTTTCCTAGGGTCTGTACTTGGTCTTGGAATTTTGAAGCCATTTTAACCAGTCTCAAACATATGAAGCTCAAACAAATATGAAGAGGAGACGCACGCAGTGTTTCCTTCCTCTTTTGATTAGTTTGAGTGAAGCTTCAAAGCTAAAGAAGTTGAGATTAAAAAATGAAGTATGTGTGTCTGTTTGTGGTTCTCACTTTCACCAAAGCTGTTTATACTTCCTTGTCTTAGAGCAATTAAATGGGGTGAATTTCTTGTGTTCCTAATTCAGCAAATATGTTTAGAACATGTGGTAACCTGCTGGTTTATGGTTTATCTTAAAACAATCTGGTAGCCTTAAGAAATAGCAAATCTCTAATAGCAGTGAAGAGGCAGAGCATGACTGTTAGTTTATTCCAGTGAGAATAAAGAATGGTGAAATGAATTCTGATGGGAGCATACTTTGTGAGGAGTCTTCAGTGTAGCCACTAGCCTTGGACTTGAAATGTGATTGCTGTGTTTGTCAGGACCTCATCATTCATTTCTTTTCCCCTTCAGCAGCCCTCTATCTCCTTGTCTTTTATGAGTTTTTTTGTGTTAGTCAATCAAATACGCAGGCCAGAGAGATAGCTCTGTGGCACAAGTGCTTGCCTGGCAAGTGTAAGGTCCTGAGTTTGAACCCCAGTCCCCAAAAAAAAAAAAAAAAAAAAAAAAAAAAAAAAAAAAAAAAAAAAAAAAAAAAAAAAAAAAAGCTTTAGTTCCTACCATACATCAGAGTACTTTCATCCATCTTCATTTTCAAAAGTTTGATTATAACAAATTTTCCCACACTGAAAACCTGTAATTGACAGGTTTTGTATATGAAGAAGAGCCTTAGAATTTTTTAAAAAACAAAATATGCTCTCTTAATCTAGTTTTAGTGGTACATACAGGAAGGACTATCATGCTTAATATGATGAAGGAGGTTAAAATCCCCTGGCAAAGGCTGTCCTCCTAAGAGTGGGCTCTTGAGCCCTTCCCAGAAAGCATGTTTTAGGCAGTGCCACAGGCAGGAAAAAATTTCCATGTAAGGGCCCAATTCAAGTCAGAGTTACAGATCAGTTGTCTTGGGTTTTACCACAAATGTAAATCACAGAACCCAGCCCACAAAGTCATCTGTAATTTCCCCATTAACTAGTTCTTTCACTTAAAGTGTACACACGCCAGCGTGAATTGCTACCACCCAGGCAGCAGCCTTGGCATGCAGAGAGAAAGGAAGAATAAAAGAGATGTGGCGGCTGGTTGGTTGGTTGGTTGGTTGGTTGATCTATCTTGTTTGGCTTTGGGATGAAAGGAATGAAGCTAAGTCTGTTTTACCTCTTATTTTGAATGTGGCAGCTCTTTTGGTGTTTTGTTATTTTTAAAATCTTTTTTTTGAATAGGTGATATCATTTTTAGCCATGTGGTTTAGAAACTTGGTACTAATGTTTAAGTTAAAATAGGCATAAAGGAATCATGCTTCCAGTAACAGTTAGAAAATGAGCAATAGACAATAAAAAGGAAATGAAAGAGTTTCTCCATGCCTATTTTGGATATTTATATGGATTTTGGAGTCCTTCAACCCACCCACACGACACCATTAAAAAAATATGGTGTGTGTATCAAATACAGCCTGAATTTCCATGAAAGCTTTCCAAAAGAAACTATGAGCTGCCCATGTTACCAGTTTTTCCTGAATATTCCTGTGTAAGTGGAAAAAAATAGCTGTTTGGGATTCGGCCACATTTGGGCACACTGGCTTCATACCTGTTTCAGAATGCGCTTGCATAGTACTGCTGGTAAGCTTTAAAGAAAATACTTTCTAAAAAAATGGCAGGGGGGTGGGGCGGGAAAGAACAATAGGTCAGTTTGTCCTAAGTAGAAGGAAAAGCATGTTAAAGTTCTAGACAAGTAATTTATTTCCTTTTACTCCCTCCCTCTTCTAGAATATTCAGTATCTGCCTTGGGAACAATTTTGGGAAATCACAGGGCAGAAGTTTTAAGAAATGATTCTTTTCTTTAATTCAAAACTTTGTAGTTCACACTAAAACACGAACCTGTTCTAGGTGAACTGGGTACTTTTCTCGCTCTGCATCTTGATAGACTATACCCAAAGGAAAGCCAAGGAAATGAACAGTAAATGAGTAAGTGGCTCCTTATCTGCATCTCTTCTGTGTCATTGTTTTGCCATGCATGTGACCAGGTAGCATTCCAAATGTGTGAAGTCTGCCTAACCTGCAGGAGAACTTGTAAACCTAAGAGAAGTTTGTTCTAGAGCATCCACATTGATTTTGTCTGCTTGTTCAGTGGGCAGTACTCAATGAGCTTGAAACCATATGCCTTTGTACATCGTGTTAAAGGTTACAGAGTATCTGGGGTGCATGTGTGAGTTACTTTTCTCAGGCAGAAAACTCTATGTATAGTTGGCAAAGACTGAGGGAAAGGGAAAATCAGTTTCATTTGATGTAGAAGAACAAGTGAAAACCCACACCCCTCTATGACTTTCATAGCCTCCTTTGGTAGGACTAGATGTACTCATGCTCCTTCTGGGAAATATGGCCAACTTGTCACCTGAAAATGAAAACATATTAATTGGTAGATTACCTAAAATGACAACCTTTTTTTCTGAATTTTACTCATAAGCATGAGGCAAGAATTCCTGCAACCTTGCAGCTATTGGGAAGTTTTATTTTTGGTCTGGTGAAATTATCCCAAACTTAATTGTAAGGCTTTTTCCTCCTTTTTTCTTTGTTCTTCTTTCCAGACAAATTTTTTTAATTGAAGAAGGCATAGACGCTGTTCTAAGTAACTGAACAGCCTTTTTAAGCCCATTTTAGATCCAAGGAGCCCAGAACCCCACACTGACTCCAAAAGATTTACCATGGCCCTTTCTCTCAGACATACCCTCTCACTGGAGGATGCAGAGCAGGATCTTGCTTTTCCTCAGTCACATATTCAACTGTGATGCCTGACAGCGAGAGTTGGACAAGTGTACACACTACAGTCTACAAGAAGGAAATGATTCCAGCTTCTGCATCAGTGTCATTTAGGAGAAAGGAGTTGAGGTTACTGAAAATTGGAATACAACCATCAGTACTCTCCTCTTTAAGAGACTTGGATGTCTGTGTTGGCATAAAAAGGTCACTTGAGGCCCAAGGGGTTTCACATTGTTCCTTTAAGTTAGACCTTCAATGCAAACTATTTTCAACACTTGCCATGAAGAACAAATGACCTTTCATCACTTGCCCAGAAGACAAATGGTACATTAACACAATAAATATGGTTTACTGGGATCTTGTCCCTTCCTGGCTTTTAACTATTATAGTATTTTTAAAATGTAGCATCCTTGAAACTCTTAGTAGGTTATAATTGTGCTACTTTAGTTAGGGATTTTATGCATATTTTATAACAATGCTTAATACAAATCAACCAATAACATTTTCATTTAAAAATATATTTAGAAGAATATGGACTTTATTCTGAGTGTAGAAGGGTCTGGCTAAACATTGGACTGGGATTATAGGTGGATTTTGAGACACTGACATTTCTTACTTGTAACAAAATAAAAAAATAAATATTAAGTATCTTTAAAATGAAATGCAACAAAACAACCTATCATGTCAGCCAAAAAAAAAAAAAAAATGAAATGCAAAAAATTCTAGTCAGTTTTACAGATTTAGGGATATGGATTCTTTTTATCTAAATCATCAGTCAGGTATGCATTGTCCCTGAGAACCAAGACAGTTTCTTGTGGCAAATAATAGGATGTGGCCTGTAGTATAAGGAACAGAAGAATATTTGTATTAAGTAAAAGCAAACATTTTGTCTCACTTAAAGAGATTCATGATGATGCATTCCATTGTCTGCTTTCTTTTTCTCTTTTTAACCTCCACATCCTTTGACAGCTTGACAAACTCAAACTAAATATTTTCGTTTTGCTCTAGGGAAATAAGACTCATTTAGTTTTCCCCTACTGTTTTAATTGGGAGATAAAGGTGCTCCCCAATCCTACTATAGAAGGATCAGAGCCAAACTCTTTTTATCTTCTGCTTTCTGGATAGGGAGTGTATTGAATCCTAATGTCTCCAACTCAAAACTTACTGAAAGTATTCTTATTTGGAAAACAGAGAAGATGCCAGCTAATCTGAACTGGGTGGACACAGACATGTATTCATTTACTGTCTGTTGCTTCACTAGTAAAGGAGACATTAGAAGTTATGATGATGACAACTTAATTTAATGGGATCCAGAACTAAGTATGCACTGTCTTTCCATGGGGAAAATATCTCAAGAATTTGAATGTCAGGGGTAATTTTTATTCTTCTCGAATAGCTCCTTGTGCTAACTGGAGTATGAAGGAAGATTTTTAACTTGCATTTTTTTAAAATGAAAAAATCATTTATGTAAAATAGTCAAAGAATTATTAGGGAAATATTATTTTCTTCTTGTAAATCCAGTATTCTCAAATAAGTTTTGTAGGCTTTTAATGACTCTTGTGTTACAGTATGATATGTAGTTTCCTTTTAGTATTTATTCTTCTTAAAAGAAATTCTAGTGAACTTTAGAGAATATATGCTAGGGTTCTTTTTTGGTTGAGTTGTTTTGTTTGTTTGTTTGAGATAGGGTCTCACTGTGTAGTTCAAACTGCTCTTGAACTCACTATGTAGCCCAGGCTGACCTTGAACTTGTAGGAATCCTCTGACCTTGCCTCCCAAGTGCTGGTATTACTGGCACACACCACTGTATGCAACTCTATAGGCTAGATTTTGCAAAGTTAAAATTTGTAAATAGACATTTATTCACTCCACAAAGAATAGCTATCATCAAGAAATCAACCAATAATGAATGTTGGTAGGTACAGCGGTGGAGCTGGGTCTTCATTGTTGATGAGGGTATGAGTTGGAACAACCACTTTAGAATATAACATAGAGATTCCTCAGAAAACTAAAACTAGACATTCCATTTAATCCTGCTCTTACCTTTGTAGGCATTGAAAGATTTAAAAGCATCATATGTACTTTTTTAGCTTATTAGTCTGGTTGTGGATCTTTATGTATGATAATTAAAGTTATAAGGATTTATAAGATAAATAAGTGAAATTGAAATGGGCAGAAAGGACATATGGAGAGAAGGAGGCAAAAAGAATTGAGATGTATTATGTACATATACTAATTCTGGGCTAGGGAGATAGCTCAGCAGCACAAGCATCTGCTTGTCAAGTGCAAGGTCCTGAGTTTGATACCCAGTACTATAAAAAACAAATAAATAAAGGAAAAGTATTCGTATACCAAAACCAATTCTCTACAATAAATGTAATCATTATATTCTGTAAGTATGTACTAAAGAAAATTTAAAAAATAAAAGATTTTGTAAATTTAAAAAATTTAATTTTAAATGAGACAATGTATGAATCTTCTGTTTCTAATTATTAAGATTATTTGGACATATACCATGACTTCAAGGACTTACTAGTTCATGAATTTATCTTTCTAGGGGTTGTACACAGCTAACATGGTCAAGTGTTGGTCAGGATCTGATTTAGATAGCAGATGCTTAAACTATCTCCCTCCCTCTCACTTTCCCTGCTTCTCTTTATTTTCTTTCCTTCTTCAGATGCAGTTAATAAAGGAAATAATTAGGTTCAATGTTTTACTTGTAACTATAACATTAGAACCTGGGCTGGGCAGATAGCTCAGTGGATTAAAGAGCCTGCTTAGACAGAGTGCAGTGTCCAGAGTTTGATCCCTGGCATGCCGTGCTGGTCCTACTTCCTGGGCGTGCTGAGACAGTCATTGAAACTGGGCATAGTGGCATGTATGAGCCTATAATCCCAGTGCTTGGGAGGCTGAAAACAGGAGCATCATTACAAATCTGATCTATGTAGTGAGACTCTGTAGACCCTGTACCAAATACATTAAAAAAAAAAAAAATATATATATATATATATCGTTATAACCGAAGGGTTGAACACATGGATTTATAAAATAGTGAAAATTTCCAGTGTTTTGCCAGAGGGCTGTGTGTATCCCTGCTCATGTCATATAGTTCACCCTCCTGGATAAGTACCTTGCTGGTAGATTATTAAATTTGAAGATCCTGCCAGACCAGAATAAATTAACAATAGATTTGTTGACAGTATCAACGTTTAATTTCATCTCTGCAGGGTGGAATGGTAGGTCATTACTACTGTAATCAATATAAAGTTTCTGTACATTAGAAAATAGCAAGCAATTTTCCCTTATTAAAAGAAGAAAGTCTTAATGGGTTTAGAGCTTCTTCATGTGCTAACAACTGTCTATTAACTGCTATTTTTTTTTTTTTTTTTGTGGGACCAGGGTTCGAACTCACGACCTTGCACTTGCCCAGCAGGCACTTGTGCCTCGGAGCTGTCTCCCCAGCCCCCTATTAACTGCTATTAACACTGGTAGGGTTGTCCCCAACCTTAACATGGAGTTGATCATGTAGAACAGGAACAATAATACCAATATGGGACTGAAACTATTCTGTTACATACTAGACATCTTACTTTTAGCTAGTCTTAAGCCACTCCTTAAAATGATTGCAGAAAATAACAACCCGAATGCCAAGGGGTCTTGAGAAAGATCCAGAAGAGAGTCTTCAGGTTATAAAGTGGTTCCCAAAGACAAAGCACCTGCAGGTGTAAGTGCACTTAAATTTCTTTTTTATATGGTCATTGTTGGAAGAAGGGTGTGTGCTTTGTTGAAGAAACAATCAGCTATTGTAACTGCTTCAGTTCAAAATAGTCTTTCATTTGAAATAGCAGACATATCCTACTAGTGCTAACATTAATTTCTATGTTGGGGTATGGGACAAAAAGCTCAATGATCTGGTATTTGTTGGAAAAGTTACATAGCAGTTTTCGTTAGGTTTCAAAGTTTCTGAGTTTTGCATCATACCTTGAAAGGTACTTGAGTTTTTAGTTAACCCATTGAGCATATTGTTTCAAAAAGCATAATTGTATAAATGGGAAAGGTCTTCAGAGCAATTACCAGAAGGCGTGTAGTGGATCCATATGAAATGTGGTGGATTATTTATAGTATATGGTTACCATATAGCAAGCCAAGAGCAATGATCGTGAGAAAAGAAATCTTTCTGTCCAGTCTGTTCCTTTCTGATACACCTCTAAGAAGTCTTGCTAACAATTTGTTTGGATAATCCCATGTTTCCAATGCCAGTTCTGAGCTACTTGAATCCTAACCTCAGCTACTGGTAAAGTTATTTTCTTAATAAATCGTGTCTAAGAATGGAGTTTTGATTATGAAGGCTAGAAAAATCTTGGAATTGTTTATCTAATTTCAAGCCAAGAACCGCCTGAATGTTATTTTAATTATCTAGCCTATGTTCTCATTATTATTTGTTGGGATGTGGTATTCACATTTTTCTGTCTTCACTCTGGTATATATTCCTAGTCTTCTGTTGAATGAATTGTGCTTACTTTCCTTCTACGATTTCACTTGGGTTCATGTCCACGTTTTTGTGTGTGCCATTTCCCTAATACCTGAAGACTTTATTCCTTTCAGTGTCCATCAGAATCCTGTGAAACTTCCCTGGAACTCCAATTCCAGTCTATTTCAAAGTTTCTATCCCTTGGAGTTTCTCATCCCTCTCAATGCAAAAGTATCTATTTTCCATACATTTAAAAATCATGTTCAATATAGGACATTACATTATTTAATTTCATCATTTGTTCATATTTTATTATCTGTACATTTAAACATTTTAGATTTAGCTGTATTGAAAGTAGTACATTGAGAAAAGTACAAGTAATTTAAGCCTAAAGTAATTTGAAGGGAAAAGGCCTTCAAAATTATTTGAGAAAACTTTTTGACACAGTGATTTCTCTAAAGGAAAACAAGGACTGTTTGTTACAGCAAACAGTAGTAATGTTCCACATGTACAAAGCTAATCCTCACTGGGAAATTTGATTCAACTTCTTTCAGAGAATTATTTTATCACAGGCATTCTGGACAATAAGAAATCCAGCACACACACACACACACACACACACACACACACACAGCTCTTCCATAATCTAAAAGTCTGCCCTCCCTCAAGTGTGATTTATTTTTTTCCTAGAAGAAGCAACAAATGCGATGTTCCTAATTAATGTGATTTAAAACAGCATCAGCAAGGAAAGGCAAGGTGATTTGAGATTATGCCCAATAAGGCATTTTATTTCTGCTACAATTTTTTTTTTTAAATTTAAGAAAATGTTATCCTTGCCCTCAGGAAGTTTATAATCTTTTGAATAAAAATCTAGAGGGGATCACTGTTTATTGAAATGCTACCTTCCTAGTAAACCGTATGGAAACAATCAGAGACAAGCAAGAAAAAAGATTAATGAATGGAAAGGACTGACTTATGAGAAAAGATTAGAAGGACTAAATATATATAGCTTGAGTAAATGAGTTCTATGCTAGGAGACACGATAGATTGCCACATTTACTCCTTTGTAAGGTTTTGAGACCAAGAACTTTATATACAGGCAAAATGATGTTTATCAATACCATAAACTTGGAAAATTTCTCGTAACACTTTCAGGTCAGCACCATATACAGCTTGAAATGTAATGGACAATACAAATATAATTCCTCCCTGCTTTCGTGATATATACAAATATCTGATTCAGCACATTTTTTTCTTAGGCAGTGAACTGTTTTAAAAGAATTAGGAAAAACACCTTGAAGACTTCATGAGTTGTTTGGAGACAGAACTAATGAGGGAAATGCAAAAGACTGATCGTCAAATGAGTATTACCTGTGTAGTTTAGAATATGACAAATGCTTAGGAAAACTAATTTATTTCCAATTTAGATTCATTGTAGCTAAATTATTGTCACTTGGTAGCTGAGTGTTTAGTAGCTTGCATGAACAAGTAGATAATTTGACTGTTGATACTATAAGCCTACAATCTTAATAGATAAAATGACCCACGTAAGACTGAGAAATTCTGTGGATGGACATTCTTATGTCTGTAGAACATGAGTCCTGTCTTGCTAACTGGAATGATGGTAGAATCTGTAAGTGCTCATTTGCTTCTTCCTGATTAAGAAGACTGCCCTTATTATTAGTGTGATAACCGAAATGGGAATTGATGGGACATTGAAACAACTGAATTACAGTGACAAAGACTAGGGATGCCCCAAACGAGGTTTTATTTCTATGGTGAGTAATTCACAAAGGCCCTTAACAACTTTCACTGTAAGTAAGGTTTGCTTCAGAGCTAAGTTAATTTACCATGTCTCTTCGCTTTCCAGAAAAAAATAAAAGATCTGCATGCTGCTATTTCTCTTGTTTTATTTTGGGTAAAAGAAAAAGAAACATTATTTTCCAATATGAGGTTTTATTTCTTTTAAGTTTAAAACTATGTATCTATTTATTTGGTACAGAGTGTTGGTGTGCAGCTCATAATGATCTTCTTGTCTCAACCTCCCTAGCATAGGGATTACAGATATGCACCATTGTGCCCAGTTTTGGTGGTCAGGACATTGTGTCAGAGTTCCAGGGCCTACCCGGCATGTGATACTGGTGATCAAACCTGAGTCCCCATGCTTTCCAGGCAAGTGCTTAGAATGCTGTACTATCTCCCCAGTTGAGATTCTATGTTTGAAGACTAGATAAGGCTAATTTATGAAAGAACACTGGAGAATCTATCTAAAGAAGTTTTCTCAGTACTTAACAAACTGAGGAAACTGAATTTGAGTCATCATAAAAATAGTTTTAACTGTTTTCACTGTGGTACTCTGTACTTTGACCATCATTGCTACACCAGGGTAGTGATGGTGAAGAAATACGTTTTACCTGAATGCTGATACATACATATATATATATGTATATATATGTTTTTATATATTTACACCCCTGAGAAACAAGGTATAAGATATATTTGGTTTTCCATTAAAGAACTAATGTAGACATAAGTAATATATCAATGACTTCACAGCTATCTTTAATTTAGGGTACTCTTATTTTGAAATTTAAATGAACATGCCTAATGTACTTCACATTTATAAAATTTTCTCTGCAGTGTATTATCTTTTTAAAAAATTCTACAACAATTTAAGGTAGTATCAAAACATGAAATGAATAAAAAAAATTGAAATATACATTTTCCAGAATGAAAAGCTTTGGCATATCTATTTTATTGGTATAGTTGGCTCATAAATTTGTAGAAGAGTCAGACAGATTGAAATTGAGTTTCAATGAAAAGGTGTGAACATTTTTATTTCTTATAAAATAGCGTTCCACACTGATCAAGATTTCCATATGTCTTCACATTGGTGTGTATTGGTATATGCAGTAGTAATATAAGTGGGGGAATGCCATTTCTGGTAATGCTGCATGTCAGCATTTTAAAGACTAAAAAATCTATGAGTAAAATTGTTCGTAATATATTATCATTGTCAAGTAAGAATTGTCTTGATTTCCCCATTCTTAGGGGAATTGTACTCCTCTTTCATTCTGTGTCAGCAGGCATGTGTCATTTAAGGGCAATTTCTGTTCCTATGTTGGCTTATTCCTTTGTTTATATTCTTTCTTTTCCCATATGGGAATCCCACTGTGTGTGTGTGTGTGTGTGTGTGTGTGTGTGTGTGTGTGTGTGTGTGTGCATTTTATCCACACATAAATGGCAGCACCAGCTACTTGTTGCCATAGAAGTTGTTACTGTCTACAGGAGCTCTGTAGAGTGGTTACTGAGGGAAAGGGCAATGTCTCTTCATTGTCTGTGTCTTAGTTACTTTTTACTTGTTTCTGGGACAGATATCCTACACTCAAAATGAAAGAAGGAAAGGTTTATTTAGCTCATAGTTTGTGGAGGTTTCAGTCCATATTCGGCTGGCCCAAGGCTGAGTGGAACAGGGCAGCAAGCATTCAGTTCATGGCGGTGGAAAAGCAAAACAAAATGGTGACAGAGGCAGCCAACCAAACAGGGCAGCAGAGCAACAGCTACAGCTTTTGATATTCTAATCAGGCTCTCTGCCTTAGAATATCTGCCCTATACCATGCTCATAGTCCTAGCCATACTCAGATTAATAATCTCATCGGTATTAAAACACATAATCCCAGGGATCATGGATCAAGTCTCAAACTCTAGATCAGTACTAAATCACATAATCCCAGTGACTCATGAGTCAAATCTCAATCTATAGAAGTCCCTGCCCCATGACTGCATGAGGCTTTGGGGGGACAACTAGACATAAACCATAATAGTCTGGAATTAATGATTCTTCTAGCCATATATTTTGTTTATTTTTAATCTCTCATCATACATGGTTTTTGATGATTATATTAACCACTATGGTTATGAACAGGTGCAGTTCTCACAAATCACTCATACTATATAGATCAGTCAAGAGACAGTTTATGAATTCAGTTAAATGCAGACTCTTCCTTAGTAGATTATACAGGCAGTTCTGAGATCATTGAGGGTAGAAGCAAGCCCTGTACTGAGAAAGCAGCCATGCACCGTGGCTAGGCCAGCAGGCTTTAAGCCACACTTCTCAGTCTGTATTCCTCTCTGGATCGCTGTAGAGAAACAGGAAAAGTAGTTTATAGCTCAGATGTCCTGTTCTAAACATAGGAATTGTGTTGCTTTTTTGAAATAATGTATTAATACTGGACATGTCCTTAGAATTGTATGTGCCTATGATAGGTATTTAGTAAGCATTGGCCATCCAGAATTTTTTAGATGAACTTTCCAGCACCTGACACATACTTATCCCAAGTCAGGTAATCCTGTAGTTAGTAAGCATATAAAAAAATGAATAAATTCCTGGATAGTCTTTTATTATTTTTCAATGTACAGGAAAGTATAGAATATTTAAATTTATTACATCTTTATTGAATCCACAGCACGGATAATTGTTCTCTTTAGCATTCCAGAGTTGAAGCTACATAATACATGCCACTAAAGAAGTGTGTGGTCTCAAGTGAGCTGTTTAACCTTTCCTTCTTCTGCAAAGAATTGATAAGGCCATGTGTCTAGATGCTCACCTGTGCCTTGCCATAGTGGTCATTTACTGTCAGCCTATTTTCTGAGGGAGCAGCATGGGTATGAAACTGGTGAAGAACGACAGCCAAGAGTTGACATTTGACTTGTATGTGGAAGAATGCATGGACTTTAGATGTATCTAAGTGCTCACATGCAAAGATATAGAGAAATGGCATTCTGGGTAGAGGGAGCAACATGAATGAAGACTCAGTGATGAGATCAGGATGTTTGCTTGGACTATGGAGAGATTGAGCCTGCCAAGGTAAAGTTATATACAGTGGCAGTCTCACTAAGGAAAGTAGTGACAGTAGTGCTCTAAAATTGGATAGGAACCAGATGACAGAAGTCCTTAAATAATTTGGATGTTCTTTGTCAGGTATTAGAAAGATGTTTATGAGTTCTCAGCATGGGGATGACGTGGTTGGAAGTTCTTTAAATTCTTTTAGGAAGTTCTCATTTGTTATATATGAGGATGGACTAGAAAAGGAGTTGGAGAACAGTCTCAGCAAGAGAGAGTGAAATTCTGAGCTAATGTAAGTGAAAATGCAGTCGAAGGAACAGATAAAATCAGAGACTCCCATGGGAGAGTTGTCAAGATTTGGCACTGGTTGGGAGGGAAAGCGAGAGCGTAGACAACTAATGTGTCCCAAGTATTTCCTGTTTCTGGCAACTAAGGAACTGGAACTGCCATTACCATAAATAGGGGTGCAGGGTGTGAGCAAGCCAAACAGGAACAGAATAAGGTCAGTTTCAAACTAACTGGGCTGGAAATGGAGACATCTTTCTTTAAGTGTATGGGAAGGAGTATAGTTCTTTTTTTCTAAATTATAAAATCTGTGGATGGAAGGCAAGTACTGCCATATGTTGAAAAAGCTGTGGGCCTGGGGAGATAACTCAGTGGTCTAAGCACCTGCCTGACAAGTGCAAGGACCTGGGTTCCATCCCCGGCACCACATGCCCTGCTGGCCTGGAGAGGCTGAGACTGGAGAATCACTACAAGTCTGAGCTGTGTAGTGAGATCCTGTACCAAATCAATCAATCAATCAATCAATCAATCAATCAATCAATCAAGCATATTTTTTTTCCTATGGAGCAACAGTATTATAGGATGACACCTGTGTCTTTTTTCCTTTCTTTCAAGAAAATAATAAGATGAGATAACTACTAACACAAAGATATACATGTATTTTTTGGTGTTCTTATAATAGTCAATAGAAATCTAGTAACAATGAACTTGATATTATAATATAAAATACCAAAACTGTTTAAATACTGCCAAGGTTCTCTGATAAGTCAAGACAAAGAAAATTCAAGGTTGATTGTACTACTTTAGCAGTCATTAAGCCTTCTTTTCATATTATGAAAAAACATTAGTTTTGGTATGGTGAGTAGTTGTTGGTATTGAACAAATTTGCCCTTTTAATTATATTCACAGGAGATGTGTAAGTTTCTTTTTTTAAAATTTTCCTTTTTTTCCCTATTTTTTAAAAAAGTAATCTTCTTTATTCATTTATTTATTTATACAACTCAGGCTCATAGTGATCCTCCTGTCTCAGCCTCCCTAGCACTGGGGTTACAGGTGGTTGCCACCTGGTTTTGATGACTGCCATGGTTCCAGGGCTAGCATGGCATGTAGTACTGGGGATTGAACTTGGGACCTTGTGCTTGCCAGACAGGTGCGTAGGTCGCTGAGCTGTTTCCCCAGCCTGTTTTTTTCCAGCTTTCTAGCCCATTAATTAGATAATATAATAAATATATAATTCCCAATTGAGAGGTTGAGGCAGGAGGATTATAATGAGTTTGAGACCAGCCTGGCGTACAAAGTAAACTCAAGGCCAGCCTGACCTGTGCTGTGAGACCTTGTTTCTAAAAGATAATATATACATATATATATTATCTATATTTCCTTAGTAAGCTATTTAATCAATAGTTCCTATTAGTGGTAGATTTACTTAACTGTATTTTATTTTAATAGATTTCAACACAAAGACAAACTATGCTCATCAGTTAGAATCTAGTATATTTATATCTATAAGGATTAATAATACTTGGATCTAAATACAGATAAATATAAATATAAATAGTAAATAGGTAACAGACACTTGGAGTTAAATGACATTTATGTTTTCCAATATTACTTGATATATATTAAATTTAGTGAAAATGTTTCATAGCTCCCTGTGATCACAGTTGCACCACTAGAATGTTGAAAATGACTACTGCTCTGCAACTTTCAGATGTGCTTTTCCAACTTTCTTTAATTTGAAGTTATATTTGATGCAAAAATGATAATAATATTCATCTCATTATAAAGCGAACCCCAAGCCAGAGAGTTTAACATATATTTAAAAATGTATTTCCTTATAATTAAACTGAGATTTTCAGAGTGAAGATTTTGTCTTTTCCGTGTGTGAGGCAAAATTATGTTTCTAAAAATTGCTGAGTAGTGGTCATTTTCAACATTCTGGTGGTGAAATTGTGATTATGAAGTGTTATGAAAGTCTTTCACTAAATCTAACAAATACCAATATTTACAAAGTACTGGGATATCAATCCTAGTATCCTCCAAAGTAGTTGAAGACATTTTATTACATTGATACATCCACACCCATGTGCATAGCAGCACAGTTCATGAATGGGTAAAGAATTTGTGGTACTTACACAAAATGGAGTAAAAGTAGCACTTGGCCATGAAGAAGGACAAATTTAAGTAATTTGTGTGAAGATCAGTACTCCTTGACACTGTATGAAGTGAAATCAGTCAGATTCACAAGCTTAAGTTGTCAGGCTTTCTCTCACAGGAGAAACCTAAATCCTAAATGAAGAGCAACATAAACGACTGATAAAAGGAAGTGGGGAGGTAGATCTTTCTCAGGCATAAAGGGTGTGATGACATTGGGTTATATACTTGTCCCCACTGTGCACAGGGAATGTGAACATGTATTGCAAACATGCACTAATAAAAATATTAAAAAATTAAAACTATAGAAGGAAGTGAGATTATAAATGAAATAAGATCTCAGAATTTAGGTATGAAGATATAAATAGAAGTGCTAATTGGACACTGTAGCATTACAGTGGAATATTTTGCCTGATTTTGGAACTATGTCATCAAATTTTCTTTTTTTTTTTGTCTTTTTGAGACAGGGTCTCGCTATGCAGTTGAGGCTGGCCTTGAGCTCACTTTTGTAGCCCAGGCTGGTCTCGAACTCGCACTGATCCTCCTGCCTCAGCCTCCCGAGTGCTTGGATTACAGGCGTGAGCCACCACGCCCGGCTTCAAATTTTCTTTAGATTAGAATTTCTTAGGCATCACTGAATCATTGACCAGTTCTTCTGTCTCATTTTATTTGCTGTCCACAGCTGAGATTACCTTTGTCAAGCTCTGCTCTGTCCCAGGACCAAACAAAGAATAAAGCACTGTCCCTTTCCTGAAGCATTCCCTGGGTAGAGGGGCTGGTGTAGGAAGGGAACTCAGTGTGGGGTGGGCAGTGCCTTGAGAGACATCCAGCGCCTTGGGGACTCTGCTTGAATAATCTTAATAGGTGCAAGCTTGCTATAATTGTTTTGGTCCATTATGATTGTTAAAAGACTCTTGCTATAATAATTGACCAAAACTTGAGCACCACATCATGTATATTTAGAGGTCCTCCTTGAGTTTTCCATAGTATCTGTTTTGTAAAACAGAGCTATACAAACTCTCTGTGGTGAGGACCAAAATTTCTTTATAAATTTGAAATCTGTTGTGGTGCAACACTGTTGTAAAACACAGCCAGAACATTCAAAAGATGAAAGAAGGAAAATGGAAAAACACTCAAAAGACCAAATCCTGATTTTCTCATTGTTAGAGTCAACAGCCATACCACTACTCTGTCAGATTGCTGGAGTGCCTCCGTGCCTGACTCTGGGATGCTGTGCTCCTCTCAGGTTCACAGTGACACACAGTTCATTAAAGGGCCACGTTCCACAGATTGTCTTCAGAGTAGCACTGCACAACACATGTGAGGTGCGATGGCTCTGGCTGGGGTTGACTGCAACATTTTCTATTCTGCTTCTCATTAAAGTTTCAATGCAGCCTGTTGAGTTTCCTCTAATAAAACGTCTTCTTTCTGTGCTTTCCGAAGTGTCATTTATCTTTTGCCTGGCACTCATTGTTCTAGTGGCTTGATAATGCACAGCCTGGTGAGAGCCAAGAGCACAGGGAGGGGCTTCAGCACAGGTCCGTACAGCTCTTCAGAGCGTCCCTCCCAGCCTCTCACGTCTCAGGCATCACTTCCATCCTCAGCTCAGCTCATGTGCATCTCTGGTGCATTTACTTTTTGCAAGATCCTGTGCTAGCAGCTGTGGGTGAAAGGCAAGGGGCACCCAATTCTGGCCTTCCAGATGCTTACTGATGTTTCTAAGCAGGAGAGATTGTAGCTCAGTTCTGTTTGTCAAATACACTGATTTTTAATATATTCACAAAATGGTTAACAATAGTTATTTATTTGATAATTTCTTGAATTTTACTTCTTTCAAGTGAGCCATAGATCTAGCAAAGTACATGTAGAGTTAAGTGTATGACACTATAAATAAGTCCATAATGTCTTCTTCTGAACAGTTTTTATAATAAAAGTTTTTAAAATTATAACATAGTAATCTTCTAAATGTCTTGGCTAAATATTTCCCATGATATCAATATTTAAAATGATATAACATTAAGTAATATCATCTAGATGGAGTTAGTCCAAACAAGATTTGAAAGCAGTGAATGTAGGTAACCAATTTTATTGTCTTGTAAGCCAAATTATTTATGTTAGATAACAAATTATTTTTGTTAAGTCACTCAAGAAGAGATTCTCTCTGACAAACTGGTAAACCAAGATCTACCTAAATAAAAATTATATATGTATCTATATATTGAAATATATATGAAAACTCATTGTTTTATCTCATATTTATAAATAGTTCTCCAAAATGTATAACTTCACCTGTCACATATCTAGCTGATTTCTTTCAGGCATTTACTCCCTAAATAGCAGTAATTATTAAATCTTCATACACAAAAACTGTATCTATTTAATTATTTCTTGTAAGTTAACATACCTTAACATAGCTGGCCAACCTTCATTAAGGTTTTGATTGATCAGGGTTCTTATCATATATTACATGACCTTCCAGTTTTCTTGAGTACTGCTAGCCTTTCATCTTTTATATGTACACAAACAGAAGACTTGCGGAGCAGACAGAGGACTTGTGGATTTACTTGATAAATTAACTTCAAATTGGCTTAATAGATTTTTTATTGGTTACAGTTCTTTTTTCTGAATCTCAGGTATTAGAAAATACTGAAGGATATTTGAAAAGGACCAGAAAGGCTGAGCTTTTGGGGATCTTTTCCAAGGGTCAACTCCTGATCATTTATGGGAAGCACTATCTTACACCTGCACTTAGATTATTACAAATAGATGCCATTTATCAAGAACAGTTGATCTATATTTGTTTATTGTTTAAGCTGGACAAGAAAACCTAAATATAGTGCCAAGATTTTATAAGATGGGAAGACAACAACTTAGTATGTTTTTGTTTAAATACTGAGGCTTCACAGATGTGGACATTTGAAAATACCATCATCAACTTAAATTTCTTTTCTTTTTAATGTATTTGGTACAGGGTCTCACTACACAGCTTGGATTTGTGGTGATCCCTTATTTTCAGCTTCCCCAGTGCTGGGATTACAGGTGTTTGCCACCTGGTCTTCATGGCCAGCTCGGTGCACCCAGGGCCGGGGCCAGAGCAACCTGTGGTACCAGGAATGTAACCCAGTCCCTGTGCTTGTCTAAGCAGGAGTTTAGTCCACTGAGCTATCTTGTTGCCCCTTGTGTAGAACTTCTAAGGAGTTTTGAGCTTCACCAAATCAATGTCTGCAGGCTGGGAGCCACTTGGATACATGTCTTCCCAGCTCTGTGTCCATTGCCTTCTTGGTGGCTAGTAGCTTGCAATTGGCCATCTTAGGTCTTTCACCAAGAATTTGCAAATGCTACACATCAGGGCTTTCCCCAATTCCTCCTGGAGAGTCACGTGTTAAGCATTTACCAGCAGAGTATAGTTTCAGCTTCAGGCTTTTATGAATATAGACAATAATGTATGCTGATTGTGTTTGTTTGGCCTCGAAGTTGATTCCCCCAGACAGTTTGGAAACCCCCTCTGCATAGTTGTATTTTTTTCCTATCTAAGAGATGTAATGATTAATGGGAGATGAATGTTTTTGAGTAGTCAGTGTTCTGCGCGTAACCAAGGGGAGAAAATTCTTTGCAAAGGTTAAAATCAGGTAATGATTTGAAAATTATTATTTCCTGTATTGTTGATATTATACAGTGCAGTACAAGTGACATGTCTATTATATTGGCTATGTATGAAAATCTTTCACTGTAGGTGCATAGTAGTCACTTTTGAAGTCATTCATTACTTCATAGCTTAAATTGTATAGAACATTATGCTTATATAGCACATTGATTAGCATATTACTTGTTAATCAAAGTAAGGCTGTGCAGCTGATAATCCTTGCAGGATAGCTCTGGCAGCTGAAGACTTCTCTGAACGTCTCCAGGAATTGCTTTGACAGACTAGGGAGATGAAAATTCAGCATGCACACAAACTCAGCTGTTGGTGTTTAAATCAAAATAGATTCCACGGAACCGAGCACAATCAACTTTATGTTAAACAGCCATTTGAGGGTGTTCGAAAACAGGCCGCCCATCTAGGGGCTCATTTGTTTTGAACACTCAATAGTACAAGTACAACATCTGGAACGTAGTCCACCAGCCCACAGTTTGTTTTTCAACTTTGCAGTCACACCGCTTCCTCTTTAGGCACTGTATACCTTTGAGGGTGGAAGGGATGATGTGTCTGTAGTCAGAGATTCTGTCCTAATTAGGATGAGCAGGCTTGCTTCTGCTGATCCTGTTTCACACTACAGTATGGTGGCTTTGTGTGGGGAGTGGAGGCAAGATGGGCAGTTAGTTTCAGGTCACACACCTCTGGGTTTCCTTTCTGTTCTCTGAGCTCTAAATCCCTTGGGCTGCACTGGGCTGTCAGGCTGAAGAACAGCTTAGACTTGCTCTGAGTTCCTCACACATACTTTGCTTATCTGTCTGAGTGGCGTTTTTCTGATCTTTCCTTTTCGCATGTTTTTACTTTTAAGATCTTCTCTTTCTTATGTAAAAAAGGCAATTAGACTCGTATCTGTTTATTTTAAACAAAATGGCTGTTAATTAGTGTGATCAAAAACCCTGCCAATGTAGGCTCTGGGTTCCACTTTGTAGTTGCTCTAAATTGAGTATGGTTTGGTGCCAGGTGACATGACAACAACTCAAAGTCTGGCTTTTTAAGAATTAATGAACAAATACATTCATGGGGCTTTGTTTTGTCTGGTTTAGATCTATAGGCTCAGAATACAGCAGAGTTCTCATTTTTCTAATTTTTTTTGACTAATGCTGTTGCTTATTAAAAGTGCATAAACTTATTGAAGAAGTTTTTTGATAATATAACTGATGTCTGAAAGCTACATCATTTTCATTTAATTGGTTCATTTATGCTTTTCTAAATTGCAGTGCAAAGTATACTTACTAATTCCATTATGAACACACCTTAACATTTTTGTTATTGATTAACCATCCACCATCAAAAGCAACTTAAATTTATCAGTCCTGTGTTCCTTCGTTAAGCTTTCTCTTAAAGCACAGAATATATCTGAGATTTAGGTTCTAGGTACTTATTTAACACAAAATCACTAGAAGGGGTCAGCATGAGATGACTGAATCCCATGCATCTTTGACATCAATACTTTAAAATGATAATTAATGTTCCAAGTAAAGGTGATTGAGGCATTGCAATCTGTATAGAATGATTATGTTCATGAGATATTGGTTCTGAAATAGAAACGCTAGATAATATACTTTATCATAATGTTTTATACTGGGCATTTATACAAAAATTTGTAATGCCATGGTGAAAAAATTAAATGATAGACAATTGCCATTTTTTTTTAACATTCTGATTTACTTAAGCTTGAAATTTAGAATTCGTCTTCACACTGAATAGAAAAGAAGAAGATGACAAGGATGTCAGAGGGCAAATGATCCAGCTGTTGGAATGTATGTAAATGTGGTAAATTTATATTAAATAGGAGTAACTGTCTTTTTCTACTTTTCTTTGAGTACTGTTACTGAGTTCTGGAGTGCTGGGGGCTCCTTCCAAAGTTTGCTTCTAGATTCTTTATTCTTGAATTAAGCGTGAGGCAAAAAAAAAAAAAAAAAAAAAAAAGTAGAAAAGGTAGTGAAGTTTTACATTTATGAAAGGTAAGAAAAGAAACGTGTGAGTTTGGGTCAGGTGGGGAAACAGTGTGCTCTGAAGTGTCAGGAGAGAGAGCACACAGGCTCTGAGCCCAGTGGTGACTCTCTATCTCCTACTCCTCAGGAGATGCTAGGTCTAGCCCAGCCCATTCTAGTCCTGGCTAGAAGAACTGAAGGCAGCAGCAGTCTGACTGGCTCCATGTCCAGGGTTTAGGGAGCTGTTCTGTGCCTGTGTTCTGCAACAGCCCTTAGCAGGTTCATGCGCTTTCCCTAGCCACTCTGCCATGCCCTCATCTCCTGCCTTAGTGCTAGGGATTCACCTCAGGCTTTGGCACTAAACAACATTCTCAGCTCTTTAAGACAGAGCATTGCTAAACTGCCAAGTTGTCCATGTTGAATGCAAGCTTTAGCCTCTCCTACCCCAACCTCCCTTAGTGTTGAGGTTATAAGTTTCTGTCACCATGCCTAGCTCAGAGCAACTTATCTTATTATCTTACTAGATTTCTGAAAAAAACATTGGATTTACCCATAAAGCCATATGGATCTTGATTTTTGCTTGGCTACTTTGAAGAAAAATAAAGTTTTAAATTTTTAAAAAATGTATTTAGTACAGGGTCTCACTATGTAGATTGGACTCATAGTGATCCTCCTATTTTCAGCGCTCCCCCAACACTGGGATTATAGATGCATGCCATCATGTCCAGTCTTAATCCCCTTTCAGCACAACCCAGGGGTGGGGTCAGCATGGCTTGTGCTGCCGGTGATTGAACCCCTGCCTCTGCTCTCTGCCTAACCAGGTGCTTTAGTTCACTGATCTATCTGGCCAGGCCAGAAAGTTCTTAGAGTAAATAATCAAGAATTCCTCACTTGGAGCTAAAAAATTTAATAACAGTAAGGGCTACTATTTTTAAAATAGCTCCAGTAATCCAGGCAGGGATTCTGTGTTTTATGCTAATTCTTATATTAATATATATTAATCAGGGCCAACGAGATGGCTCAGTGGACCAAGCGCCTGGTTAGGCAAGTGCAGGAACTGCAGTTTGATTACAGCACCTGTAACCACAGTGCCAGGGAGTCTGAAAACAGGAAGATTTCTCTGCGAGTTCAATCTGCATAGTGAGGCCCTGTACCAAATACTATATCAATCAGCCTTTTCTTTAGAGGGAGGAAACAAGCTCAGAAAGATTAAGCACTTGTCTAAATTTACTTACTGGTAAGTGACAGAGTTGAGATTTGAACTCTGTTCATGCTGAGTAACATTTATTATTTTCCTCCTAATTCTAGGCTTAGAATGTACCTTGAACTGGATTGCCCAATTATTCGTACCTATGTTATATCATGTCTAACATTATAATTTAGACTATTGTTCTGTAATATGAGTCAGAGGAGATTGGTTTGCAAAATCACGTTTTCCTATTTTATGAAGAAATAAGTTCCCCTATTGCTGTATAAGTTTTCTTTTTCTTTCTTTCTTTCTTCCTTTTTTTTTTTTTTTTTTTTTTTTTTTTTTTTTTTTTTTTTTTTTTTTTTTTTTTTTTTTTTTTTTTTTTTTTTTTTGTCATCTTTTTGAGACAGGGTCTCACTATGCAGTTCAGGCCTGCCTTGAGCTCACTTTTGTAGCCCAGGCTGGTCTCGAAATCGCACTGATCCTCCTGCCTCAGCCTCCTGAGTGCTGGGATTACAGGCGTGCACCACCACTCCCAGCCCCTGTTTAACTTTTCAATATAAAAATAGTTTCTGTTCCCTGCCTTTCCTAATTCATCAGATTTTATCAAATACTCTTCTGAAGGAAAAGCTCTCCTTCGTGGATTGAAGTATTTCTCCGATCTTTATTGCTGGGAAGTTTCCTGCCTTAATCGGTCTTCACTGTTGAGCACTTTTCTTGGTATTCAGCCCAAATTTACTTGTCTTGATTATATTCATTACTCTTGGTTACCTCCCTTATTGTGAATGTGTCAGTAATGATCTGTCTTTAGTCAACTGTCCTTTGTTTACAGTCCTTCCTACAAGACTGAGACTGATGTAATGATGTTAGACATGATATAATATAGGTGTGGGTAATTGGGCAATCCAGTTCAAAGTACATTCGAAACCTAGAATTAGTAGGAAAGTACTAAATGGTACTCAGCATTAGTATTCCGTATTATCTCTACCTGCTTTGCATTTAAAGATAGCTATACTTGATGCTTCTAAGATTATTCACAAGGTTGTTTTATATTGTTTGTAATATTTGAGTACACTAGCTTAATTACAAAGTTAAGCATTTATTAATTATACATATTTTTGATATGACACCAGTCTTTTTTGTTATTTTGCACTAAGCCAACATCTCTGCATTACAAAGTTCAATCATATTTGCTTACTGCTTCCTGCCCTCTAGTCCTTGATTTCCATTTCCTTTTCAGTAGTAATGAGACAAATTATCAAACAAGCTCATTTGAGGGAACTCCAATTGTAGTCAGTTAGCTTGATAGAGGAAAAGATTTTTGGTATGCAGCATTCATCCTCCCCTGTGGATACCGAGCATAGTAATTTAAGTCTTGTTATAGTTTATTGAGCACCCACCAAGGGAACTTTGCTCAGTAAAACCAGCTTTCTTCATTCCACAGAGAATAGGTGTCTATTGATAAGTTGCATGTGTCTGGTGAGTTTTATTTTGTTGTGTTGTTTAATGCTCTCATAAAGAGCTAACCTAGGACATAACAGAAAATGGTTCATTTTGTATGTGCTTGAAGCTTAGAAAGTTTGAGTTAAGTAAAAAGCATCAGGAGGCTGTGAATGTAGAATATGAGTGCACGAGGGAGACACAGTCTGTACATAAGGAGCCATAAAGGAGGAGAAGCCACACACAGAGTCTTAGAGTGTAAAGGGAGGAACCAGAAATCCAAACCAAGGAAGGGAGGCTTCAATTGTAAAGCTCTAGGAGCAGCTGGGAGCCGGGAAAGGTGATGCTCAATATGGAAACAATTCATCTCATTTGAAAAACATTGTTAGAACCCCTAACGACCAAGAAAATGAAAATGTGGGGAAAGAAATATGAGGACATTTTAAAATGTTCTTTCCAGTATTTTTCTTATGTATGTATTCTAAATAGTTGTAGTCATAATACTAATTATATGCATATACATTTGTGAAAAGCTTTTCTTGTTTATAACAGATCATTTAAAATAGAAATAAATTATTCAGATGACTTTAAGAACACATGGCTATTAAATATTGTTAAAGAAATGCTTCTCATTTATTTATTTTTGTCAAAAAAATTTCTTTCAAACACAAATGTAGTGAAAGCCACTGAATTTATTATATGTAAACTACAGTATAAATTTTTAAAAATTGTGAATAATAGAAAATCTGCCTTAGATTTCAACTGGGTACTTTGAATTTATACATATATATGTAAAAAAATACATAAGACAGCATATATATTCTACATATATATGTAAAGATTTTAACATACATATATATAAAACAACTATTTTACATATATGTGAATATATATGTATATAAAGTTCATATTGTGTGTATATTGTCTATTTCCTGTACTTTTTAATGTTTTAAGCAACTCATATTTCTTAGTTAAACATGAGGCTTTATTGACATGATGTATGAATTATGGGCTCCAGAAAAATACGTGGTCATATATATTGTATTTTCAAAGTTTTATTTCATGGTGATGTATATGTATGTGTGTATATATATAGTAAACTATAGGATAAATAAATATATATATATAGATGCAGATATAGATATAGATATAGATATAGATACAGATATAGATATAGATACATGATTTTGAACACATGATCTTCCACATGCTATTCAAGCACTCTACCACTAAACCACATCCCCGGTCTTTTAAACACTTTTTAAAATTTGAGACAGGGTGTCATTACAGTTGCCTAGGTTAGACTTGAACCAGCCATTTTCTACATCAGTCACAAATAACTGGTATACTGGGGCCTGGGCATGCACCAACATGCTTGGCTAAAGGCTAGTATTTAATGATCGCTCTTTTTTCCTAGTTTGGAAGAAAAACATAATTGTAGGCATGTTACCATGAAATAAAACTTTGAAAAGGCAAAGTATATGACCACATATTTTTCTGTGACCCATAATTCATACATCATCTCAATAAAGCCACATGCTTCTGAACTATTAAGAAATATGAATGGTTTAAAATATTTAAGAATATAGGGTATAGATAATATACACACAATGCAGACTTTAAGTTTTGAGGCATGTAAGAATTAGCAACAACAACAATAAAAGAATAAGGCTAGAAGATGACACCTCAGGAACTAAAGACCAAAGATTTTATGGGACTGTTTTCTGTTTTGTTAAACCCCCTTGTCACCTGAGAACATGTGGGAGACTTCTGGATTCTCTGAGGTCTAGTATATGTCTTACACACTTCTAATATCTGGGGCCAAACCTAGGAAGTCAGCAGATTCTGGTAGACCTGTACATCTGTAGAAGCCAACACTAACATAGTCCTTGCTATGCACTCAGTACTGTCCTGTGTACTTTACATGTTATGTATGAACTGATTTTGTCCTTACATTGGGCTTTTGAGGAAGGCATATATCATTTATCCATCCCTTTTTACTGAAGAAGTAGCAGACAGATTCAGTTGCCGGGCACAGGGTTGAAATAACTTGTCTAAGTTTGCACAGGGTAACCCAGCCAAGAGCCCACACTCCTTTCCTCTACACTGCGCAGACCCTTTTCAGAGTTGTATCTTGTTATTCTTGTCTGTGTCCTCATTTTCCAACTTCCAACACTTCCAGCTTCTGAGTATGGATAAAATCTTCATCTGCCAAGGATCAGGCTCGATCACTCTAGTACCCTCTGCCTGCAGTATGACTTCCTTCCAAATCTCCCATGCATTGTTGGTGAACCTTCAATAAGAAAATCTGACGGTGTAACTCCATTACTATGATTACGGAACTCTCCAGGATGAAACCCTAACTCCCTGTGCAATTGAAAAGGCCACTGATCTGATTCCAGACTCGCCTTTCCCCCACTTTATGCCGAGAAAACTTCTGCTCCGGGAAGAGCGCATTACCCGTGACTTCTGCACACACCACTTTTTTTTTTTCTGCCTCCTTGCATTTGCACCTGTTGTTTTCTCTGCCCACAACTTCCTCCTTTCTTGGCCCAGCGATCTCGTACTCATTCTTCAAGTTTCAACATATGCAACTCACTTTCCTGCACGCCTTCCCTGATCCTACAGGATGAGTTCAGCCCCTGCTTAGGTGCTCTCGTTGCATGCTGTGCGTGTGGCGTCATTGTAGCGTGTGGCGTCATTGTAACCCATACGCTGTATAACTGATTGTGTTCATTCATTCCTGTCTCTCTTTCTCACTAAATCGTAAGCTTCCTAAATGGAGAGCTAACATTTTCACTGATGGTTACTTCCTGGTTTTCACAGGGACTGGTACAGATTAACTCTTCAGTAAATGCTTGTTGAATGCATAGCAAAGAAATGAATGGGAATGTCTAATAATATTAATACTTTTACTTTTCAAAGTTTCATTAAGGATATGAGTGGGCTTCGGGTTTTAATTAGGACCTATATATCTTTTTCACTCTATATTTTTACTAGAGGATTGGGGCAAGTTTCCTCTCTTTACCAAGGATTTAGATAAACAAAATAGGTTTAAATAATATATGAAGGATGGAAAAATTTTTTGGTGGTTCTAGTAACCAGAAATGGACTGAATTTCTTCAGTGCACTTTAAATATGGTATACTTTTTCTGGCTTGTAGAAAACAATTATCAGATCTCTAGGAGCAGATGCTCACTTGACTGTATCAGATTGTACTGTATGCTCACACACTGCATTTCTTGAGAAGATATTGGGTATTTCTAATGTCAAGGTAGGGGGGAAACTTTGCCTTCAGAAAGTAGGTGACAGCCTCCTGCTATGTGGTGCAATAAAAAGATATTCTATGCACAATGTTGAGCTGTGAAAACCTTTGTCCACGTTGTACCATAGTCATTGTGTCTGCTTTCCACTGGTCAGTAGGGTAAGTCATGACATCTCCACTTCAGGTACAAAAGCACTGGTGTGTAGTTCACAGATTTGTGTCTGTGCCAAGATCCTTAAAAGATGAAGCTAATAGGTCAAGTATTGGAAATTTCAAGGGGAAAGGGTAGTTCCAAAATGTTAGTTTAGAGATGAGGGTCATCAGTGCTGTGTCAGATATCTTTATTACTGACAAGATATTGCCCCTTCCTCTTTCTTAATTTTGTCTTCTCTCCAAGGTGTGGAAGAAGTCTGGTTCAAAGAAGATCCAGGACTCTGAACAAAACAAAATACAATGAATGAACTTTTGCCTAGAATATGGTATAATAGGAATACTATTATTAATGTAAATACTATTATATCATAGTATATATAAAGATGGGAAGTATTGTAAGGGTATGTTTCCTATGTATGGAGAACTACTTTTGTATATCTTCCATAGCTTATATAGTCCTGTGTATTAAAAACTCTCCTGAAAGCACTGTAGAATTTTTGTGGGTAGAGTTATGGAACAGAATGATTTGCAGCCAATGTGGACTAGCTTTTACCAGAATTTAGAATATTATTTACCAAATTGATCTGTGCTTTAAATTCATGTGGCTTCTGTGTGACATAATTTCATTTTCTGGTTGAATTGCTTGCCTAGATTTTTTCTTCACTTGTGTAATGGACATAGATATATAAAGAAGAATACAATTTGGAATCTGCTGTGTGTAGGTCTCCTATGGGTCAGTAGCTGCTTTGTGATATGAGCAGTGTCATTCTTTCTTCCTGCTTCAGGTTCTCATTTGATTGTGAGCACTGTGAGGGCAAGAACCAAGTCTACCTTTCCTTACTGTCCTATTTTTAGCATACAAAGCAGAATCCAAACTGGTCAAAAATATTTAATGCAATAACATTAATTGAATTAATAAAGTAAACCCAAACCTGGAAAAGTGTACAACTTGTTCTGTAGCTATCAATGAGAAAATGCTGCACAAAGATACCTGGGATAGCATCTGTGACCTAAGTAGAGCTCCATAAGTGACAGCTGTCTCTTATTAGTGTGCAGAGAAAACACTGTAATTATTAGGAGTGGGGGGTGCTGGTGTTAGAGAGTTTGTGTGTAATTTTCATTTATCCTGGATTAGCTTTATGAGTATGGGTAGGCTGCTAACTGAATATCAGTTTTCCCTTGCAGGAAGAAAGATACAGAGCCTACCTCAAATAGTTGTTCTAGAGCATTGAAGGAGAAATAAACTCCTGTGCACAATTACTAGGAAGTGGTGTTCATTTCCTAGATGATGTCACTTTACCATCATCAGCACTATCAATACTGTGTCAACATCATATTCATTGTCACCGCTCTTGCATCTCTCTCAAATTCCTCAGCACAGCTCCATCCTCTACCTGCTTAATCAGTAGACTGTCAAGAAATACGTATTCCCTACATGCACTGCAGTGTTAGCATTGTTGATGTGAACGTTGTTCCCTTGGAAGATCTTATGTCCTTGGAGCCTTTACTAGCTGTGGGGCTTTGACAAGTGATACAAACTTCCTGTGCTGTAGTTTTTCATCAGGAAAGTGGGATTGATAACAGTGTTCAATATTACAGGCTTTTATTAATCCATAGTGATTAATAATATATCTGTACCTAATAGTTTTGAAAAATACTAACCTATACTAGAAGTGGTAGTAAAGGACAAAACAATGCATATTTCAAATCACTGCATATTAGCCTCTAGAACTATACTTACATTTACACATATAAGCATGTATAGACATACATACTTTGTGTATTTTGCAAACCTTGATTTTTATATGCAGGGTACAAATTTCAGGTGGCTTCAAAGGGAAACCAAAACCCATAAAGATCATATCTGAACCACTCCTTAATTAGAATTTAGCTGTGAAGCAGATCAATCCTATTTACCAACATCCCTTTCAAGTTATGAAATATCAGTTGTTAAGATTTTATTCTTTTTAACAAGGTTGGTAACCATGGAAGTACTGTACATTTAAAAAGAGGTACTCCATTTCAGCAGAGTGAATGAAGAGAGAAAGGTTTATATTTCAGGTCATGTAAGGAAAAAATAGCTGGGAGTATAGATTTCAGTGTTCCAAAATAAAAAATTACGCCTGACCAGGATTGGAAGCTTCAGATCAAAAGGGCAATTTTAGAAAATTGTGGTGAGTGAATGAGAGCACTCGTTTATTGAAGAAATCAATTTACTATCTTAACCAATGGCACCAGTGCCATCCCTATAATCTCTGAAAATAGATAGGCACTTTGCGGTTCACCAATCCGGAGATCGCATCTGCTTCCTTACACCTGGCAGGCTCACACCCTTTTCAAAGAAGATAGTATCTCAGGACCTTTGTGGGTTTATGAAGCCACAAGTTTATTAGCTAGATAACATCGGGAAGCATTTAGAAGTTTAAAGCTGTGCTGTCAAACTGTATTTTAGTTAAAATAGCAATTTCCAACATAAATATGACACAGTAACTTTTAAATCTTGTCATTCTGTTTCTTTGATAGTGTGTGATTTGTGATCATTTGCTGGAAACTTTCCTGCCTTTGTTTTTAAATTCAGTGGTACATAGAAAGGATCAATTTGAATTGCTGAAACTTATAGTCTGGAGCTGATAAAACACTTTCAATGACCCCAAATGGCTCTTGGAAAAAAAGTGGAGAAAAACTTCTACAGGGATAACAAATACAGCTCTACATGTCTCATGCTATGTAAGAGAAGGTAGCAACCTTAGAACCTAGGCCGAGTTCTTTTAACACATTGCTCAGTCTCACTTTAATTTCCCAAAAGATTAATTCAGTAGAATTTAACAGAATTCAGTATGCAAAGGCTTAATACTACTGTTTCATTTTTTCTCTTTTAGAATGGACACACTAGAAATAGAACCAAGTTGTAAGGAAATACACTGGCACCAACTAATGATTTTTGGAAAAGCAAATTTTCAGGTTGTTCTTTCAGGCCATTATGTTTTGTTTCATTTCATTTTTTTAAATGTATTTACTACAGGGTCTACAGGGTCTTACTACACAGATCATACTCATAGTGATTCTCCTATTTTCAGCCTCCTAAGCCCTGGGATTGCTGGTGTGTGCCACCACACCCAGTCTCAATCACTGAGCATGCCCCAGAGGCAGGGTCAGCATTGTACTCTAAGGATTGAAATCCAGTCCCTGCAACTTCCTAAACCAGCGCTTTAATCTGCTGAACTATCTGACCAGCCCTTGGGCCACTATGTTTCTCTATACAGTTTTGCACACAAATTTGTCAAGTATTCAGTTTGGCAGCACATAAAATTGTTAATTGAGAATTGATTTTTAATTGGAACTATACATAAGGAATAAGGAAAATTGAATTTCCTGTTATTCTCAGGCTTCCTGTGTTACTACAGTGCAAATATAAATATCTAGCTATCTCCTTACCATTACAGAAATGGTCTCTCTGAAAGAGCAGTGATGAGTCTTTTTTTTTTTTGCATTATAATGTGATGTTATCTTATATGTTGTTGGATACTTCCCAGAAGTCTCTCACAGAGGCCATTCCCCTGCTTCCAGGGACCATCCTGTGAGATGAGAAGAGCCCACAGAAGTAGCTTCATGTTGTCGTGAAACATGCTAGCAAGGGAAAAATAGATAACATAATCAACACAGGGATCTGGGGCAGCAGCTCCAGGCCCAGAGCCCATTTTCTTCTATCACAAATACAATTTCTCAGTGGTTGTTAGAAGGCTTACAGTAAGATTATAATTGTGCCATGTCTTTGGTGAAGGGAAATCATTCATTTAAGGCAGCAGTGTGGCTTCTTTCACCACTATTCAGGAAGAAAGACTTTCTTTCTAGAGATCATTGCCTTGCTTTGTGTTTTCATTTTTCAGTGTTTACCTTGTACAGGTCTGCATAACATAATGATAATATTTCTTGTGCAGAATTGGTACAGAGACATCTCAATTCCTTTTTCCGCCCCTCCCCTTTCTTCTTCCTTCTTTGTCCCTCTATCTCTTGATCTTCCCATTTGGAATGGGAATTGTGTCTGAGTTATTTCACTAACATTCTGGTCTCAGGGTGCATCTATTTCCCTGCCAGTGACTCAAGTTTATCATCCTTTAGGGCTGAGTAGTATTCCATTGTGTCTAAATACAAGATTTTCTTTATTGATTCATCTGTTGATAGATAAGTAAGCTGCTTCCAAGATTTAGTTATTAGGACTTATATGGCTAAAAGCATGGTCATGCTTGTATCACCGTAATATGATGTCTTAACTTTGAGGCAGGACCTTGCTCTGTATACAGTACAGTCTGGCTTTGAAATGGACTGTGTATCCCAGACTGATGTCAAACTTGCTTTGATTCTTCTTCCTTAGCTCCCTGCATGATGAGGTTAGAGGCTTGCACCTTCACATGTGACTGATGTCTTATATACAAGGGGAATAACTCTCTTTCAATGAATTTAGTACAGGGTCTACAGGGTCTCACTATACAGGTTGGACTTGTAGTGATTCTCCTGTTTTCTGCCTCCCAAGTTCTGGGATTATAGGCACACTCCACCAGGCCCAGTCTAAGTTACTCTCTCAGTGCGTCCTTGGGGTGGGGGCAGCTTGGCACATCCATGGAATTTCTAAATTTAGGGTTTTTGGAGAATCTCTATATTGATTTCTATAATGGTTGTAGTGCTTTCTATCTCCACCAACAATGTAGAAAGTTTCCTTTTATGCCCAGAGCCATGCCAGACTTTGTTCTTTGCTTTCTCAGTGATAGTCATTCCTTTTTGAGTAAGGTGGAATCTCAGCATAGTGGTGTCCAGGTTCACAAACTTAATCTGTTGCCCAATTTTGGGGAAGATGGCCTAATGCATATTTGTGCAGAGAAGATAGCCAAGGTCCTGCTCATCACCTGATGTGAAGTCACTAAGCAAAGTTTGCCAAGCTCTTCTGTTCACTGATGCAGTTCTTTGCAAACAGAAGCACTGGTGAACCAAGGTATTACCATATTGTCTTAACTAGCATTTCTCTCACAGCCAGGAATGTTGGACATTTTCCATGTATTTATGGGTCTTTTGAACTTCTTTTGAGAAGCATCCATTTCAGTTATGCAGATTTGATTGCGTCCTTTATTTGGGGGAGGGATCTGATCTTTTTGAATTCTTTATGTCAAATTTTTGATCTTTATGTCTTCTAGTTTTAGTCTTTTTTATTTTTATTTAGGATGGGGCCTATAGGGTCTACAGAGTCTTACTATGTGGGTCAGACTTGTAAAGATCCTCCTGTATTCAGCCTCTCAAGCGATGAGATCACAGGCATGTGCCACCACACCCAGTCTCAATCACTGTCTCAGCAGGCCCTGGGGGTGGCACAGGCATGGCACCGCAGTGATCAACCTCCTGCCACTGTGCTCTGCCAAAGCAGTTGCTTTAGTCCACTGAGCTGCCAGGCAGCCCTTAGCTTTAGTCTTTTGTTGAGGAACAGCTGACAAAGTTTTTTCCCATTTTGCACGCTGGCTCCCTAATCTGTGGGTTATTTCCTTTGCTGGGAAACTTTTTAATTTGCCATGATTCCATTTGTTGATTCTTGGCACTATTTCTTGTGCCTTATGATTCTACTCAGAAAGGCCTTGCCTATGCTTTTGAATTCAAGAATTCTACCTATTTTTTCTAGCAGATTATTTCTGTTTTAACATACAGATCTTTGATCCATTTTGATTTTATCATAATACATAGTAAAATTGAGGTGTCTTGATTGTCTTTTGTATGTGAATAGTTATTTTTCATAGGACCACTTATTACAGTGGCTAGCTTTCTTTCAGTGAAGATTTTTGGCTTCTTTGTCAAAGATCAAGTAGCTGAAGCTGCTTGGTATTCATTTTCCATCCTCTGTCCTATTCCATTGATCTACATATCTGTTTTAGTCCAGTACCATGCTTTTTTTTTTAATACTATAGGTTTATAGTGTAATTTCAAATTTAGGGTTGTGTTGCCCCTTGCTTTAGTCATTAGTGTATATTTTAACAGTGATAGCATATTATAAGCATGTTTCATGTATTTGAACAAAAAGTCATTTCATATCAAATTGTCATCTTCCCATTTGCCTTACCTAAGGTATAAACCATTGCTATCTTTCAAATTTCATATTAACATTGGTTAAAAAAAACAAAAACAAAAACAAAAAAAATTGGTTGATGATATCATATTGCAGCCTTCACTGGAAAAAGCCAAATTGAGTGTGTTTATCATTAAAAATCATAGGCCTCTGCACTATGACTTAAGTGATTATTTTAAATATGTTTAACCATGCAAAGAATTGTCATGCAAAATAATGGTTAGTGTTATTCAACCCTGTGTATACTGAATGAACCTGGCCTGTGTGGCTGTTCTCCTGCAAATGTCTCTTCACTTACTCGAGGTCTCCCAAATATCAGGCCACACACACATAAAGACCTGAGAAGTCAAGCTGCTCTGGAAAGCACGGTTCTATTGGTTATTCAGTTACTTTGGATCCTATCAGTTTACTGTGTGCAACAAAATATGGCTTGCAAAAGTTCAGATCACCCATGTTGGGTTTGAACTGGTTGCATATTGCCATAGACTGTCTAGGAACATGCAGAAATGGATTAAAGACATCTGGAAGAGCTTGTGGGGAGTAAACATCTATGAAAGAGATATCGCCATTGTCTTGCTGTCACCAGTACAGTGTTGCATTTGCACAGCCCTAAGAACCAACTGTTCTTGAGGTTTTTTTTTAGCTTTTTGAGGCTGCCTTGAGGGGTATCGAACTGCTGTCCCCCTGTGCCTGACGTGGATTGCCCACACAGGCGCTTTAACCATTGAGATAACTAGAAAACTCCCTTTTAAGGATTGTTTTTTTTTTTTTTTTTTCTGGCTCAGGCTGCCTTTCTGGTGGGTCTGGGGATCAAAGTGCCAACCCCAGTGTCTGACTGGGATTGCAGGCACAAGCGCTTCAACCACTGATCTATCCCAAAAGCTCCCTACCCATCTGTTCCTAGCACAGGCTCACAAAGAAGGAGAGAAGCCTTTTTGAGAGAGCAGTTGAGAAAAAAATGTTCAGTTGTAACACCATATAAAATTATTTCTCATGATGTTAAATGCTTTCACAAGCACCAGAGAGATAGCTGTATTAATTCCAAGTAAAAGCAACTCTGAAAACCACTGAAATCTGAAATGTACTGTTACCTGGGTTTTCCTTTAAGTTTCGCACTTGGAGTTCCTTCTTTTTGAAGAGGGCATCCCTGCAGCTGAGTTGTGCTCAGATAGCTGCACTGTTCTGCTTCCTTGTTGGCTGAAGTCCTTTTTGTTACTGCTAGTGTAAGTACAGTGGCAGACACTATCATATCCAATTGGACATGCTTTCTGCGGATTTGCAAAGGATTTACTCTACACTTTGGTAGTGTTTAGTTGCCGTGGAGATGACCTCGGTGGTAAGAGGAATAGCCTTTAGGTTGGACCTCAGATTTTCCTTTTCATTTCCATGTAATTTGATTTGACTGCAAAATGTCACTTCCACTGCATTGATTAAGCTTCATTGTTGCCACCAGCACTGTTAGAAAGGTGAAAGGGCAGGCCAGCTGCTGTCATTTTGCACCCCTACCCTTTCCTGATATAAATACAGATAGGCTTCTGAGATGAGAAACTCTTTCGCTGCATCAACGCAGATACACTTTTCCCTTGCTCACTTCATGAAATATAATGAAAGTGAAATTATGCTTAGAAATTTTTATTCAGCAGATTCACTATATGCAACATCAATTTTCTCTGCTTCAGCGCCATGCTCTTGTAAGGTATGATATATAATGCATGAAAAGAAAACAAAAAAAATTAGTGTGTCCTAGTATTTTCCTTAAGATTCTTTTCTCTAAAGAAATTGCAGCATGTGGCTACTCTCTTGAAGGTCTTTGTTTATAGTTAAATAAACTAAATTATAACTTGAAGTTAATACACAAATAATAATTCTTGCTTGTATTGACTGAAAGAGCCATCCTTAGATAGCTATTAAAGTACTTTAAGAGTAAAATGATGCAGTAGTTATTTTTCTTTTTTTAGTTTGTTATAGCTTTTTTATTCCCTAGCCTGATTCATATTGCTTTCAGAAACACAGGACTCATCTATTTTCCTTTTGGATTAATAATAATTATTTGAAAAATATATTCAGTATTAAGATTTGAGAAAATAAATGTGGTAATTTCTTAGAAGTGTAGCAGTTATCTAACTGAAGAAGAGAGCATTATTGAACACAAGAAACTCTTAGGACTGCATGCTGTTAAGTGGGTGTTCTTATAAGTGGGGAGATGGTTTGACAGGAAACATTTCAGTTGCTGTACAAGTCATCCCACTTAGACTTCAGCACTGATATGAGTGCTTACTTCTGGCATGTTGATGGGATTACCTTGCTAGACTTCTTTGAATATACCATCACTTAGAAAGAGCCCATGGTTGGTTGGAAAACATACAAGTCACTACACATAATCCACACTTAGAGGTAAAGCTCTTTATGTATCAATTTTTTTATTTCAGATTTTAATTTTTTAATTTGCCAAGTCTTTTTTTGAGAATGGATGTAATATTTATTTATTTTTAAAATTTTTTTATTACTTTTACTAATAACAATGGGACAGTTTCAAAATACATTAGTAGGACAGCCACAATAATTAATACAGTGCATATTGTTGTCTTCATAGTCATTGTTCAGAGTACAAAACACAGACATGATAACTTTTCTAAACACTATGGGTACAAATATTTCTTCTCATTGAACTAAGAGAAAGTAGTTGTATACATAGTCCAGTATTCCATAATAGTAGAGGGTTATTGGCAGAACTGGCGATGTTGGAACCTGTTGACCTGAGCTTTTTACAGCTCAGCCTACTAATCTGACATTTTCTGTGGGGTCTTAAACACTTCATATTATTTGTGTTGGAAGTAAAAAAAGATGTATATCTAGAGAGCATTATACTTAATCTGGATCATTTTTGCTAGGTTGGAATATTCTGGAAGTACAGTTAATAACAGAGTGAAAGTGATAGCCTGACTATATTATTGTTAAATAATTTGGTGTCATGTTTTCCTGCCTGTAATGTATGGGGTGTGAATCACCTAGATATGTTGGTAAAGTGCAGGTTTGGATTCACATGGAACATGGTGGGGCCTGAAATTTGAGTAGGTTTTCATAAAAGGCTGATGTTGCTGGCTTCTAGACTATACTTTGTTTTAGTAAGGATTTAGGGTGGGCTCTTGACTTCTGCCATACATTGGAGTCCCTTAATGCTGTTATTTAAATTTGGAATGTCCTGTAGAGTGCAGTGTGCCTTGGCTAGATGTTTAGTCTGTGGCTCTGTTGAGAGGTACTGTACACTTACAAGTGAGGCCTAGGGGCTGGGGAGATAGCTCAGGGGCACAAGTGCCTACTTGGTGAGGGCAAGGTTCTGCATTTGATCCCAAGTTCCACAAAAAAAAAAAAAAAAAAAAAGAATCAAGGCCTAGCAGAAGGACGTTAGATTACTGGGGTGTGCCTTTGGAGGCGATGGAGGGACATCTGCCCCTTCTCATCTTCTTTTATCTTCCTGGTCATTGTCAGCTTTTCTCTGCCCCACACTACCTATCAGTATGTTATATCTCATGACAGATCCAGAAACATGAGCCAACTGGCTATGAAGCAAAACCTTTGGAACTTAGAGCCAAAATAAACGTTTTCTGTTTTTAAATCGATTTCACTCAGGTATTTGTGACAGCAACAGAAAGCTTAACATCCTTGGGAAGATTAAAAACATCCATAACTTGATGCCAGTTTGTACTAGAGATTCATATTCATTTAGTGGCATGTGACTATGTTTCAGGGGTTTTTACAAACCTGTCCTGGTGATCTCAGTCTTCCTGTTGGACTGAACATGACAGAGTACATAATGCATCTGTTTTTTTGTAGTACTGGGGATTGACCCTGCGCTTGCCAGGCAGCTATTTACTGAGCTATCTCCCCAGACCTGCACATAATGCATTTGTGAAGATGGAGAAAAAAAATACCCGTACTTGATTATCTCCTTTACTTTTTTCTTGTTGCTCAGACAAAACACCTGACACCCAAATTAAGGAAGGGAAGGTTTATTTAACTCACAGTTTGTGGAGATTTCAGTCCATACTGTAAGGCAGAGAGGCACATAGCAGAAGGTAGCAGTTCATGGCAGTGGAAAACAGCAAAAGTAGCAAGAGCAAAACGGGGGAGCAGTGGCAGAGAAAAAAACCTTCTTCTCTCCCTTTTCTGTTCCTCAGGCTGTTCCTTCCAGGGAAGGCATAGCACTTGCACCCAGAAGCCCAGCATTAGATCATGAGTCAATCACAAATTGTAGAAGCCCGCCCCAATGACTATATGAGGCTTTGCGGGGACAACTGGACACAAACCATAACAATGATGATACTTTCAGTGTTTTCAAAACTATATTCAGGTTTTAAATTTTTGCTACAATTTTGAAGGTTTTTTTGAGACGATACTGAATCAAATATGAAAATAAAAGCCAAATCATGGTTCCATTCCTTCATTGTAAATATTAGTTCATAAATGAGCATCTAATGATATTATCTTCAGCTATTTCTGCTTTAAAAGATAAATTAGGATGAGTTGCCAGATTAACAAACAGAAAAACAAACTCTGAGGCACCATCCAGTCCTGCTGCATCAGATTCTGCATTTTAATAATGTGGTCAGGTTATTCATATACAGAATACAAATATTGCAAGGGACAAACTTGTCCCAAAAGTGTTGGTGATCCAAAACTCAGATTCGCTTGGGTGCCCTGTATTCTCCCTCTCAGCCCTATTTAGTAATGAATTAATTTTATTATTGAACAACAGTGGCAAGTAGCATTCTGAATTTGGAAAGTACTTTTGATATCTGGCCTTCCGTCTCATCTCATCTTCCTGTGTCTGTAACACACACTAACTTTTAAGTCCCATATAAAATAAAACCAGTTGATAGCCCTCAAGCTTTCTTGTTATGTATTAGAAATAAATAGATGTTCTATGTATTTGTACAAGCATAGCACTGTCACTTTTTAGCCAATAACCAGTTCACATGTACTTTTGAAAAACTTTTTTCTTTAAAAAGTCACATATTTTAAAATACATTTATTTATGGAATTCAGAGGCTACCTTGTTATAACTAATGTATAACAGCTGATGCTCATAAAATTACAAACACCAGAATTTCCCCAGATGATAATTATCCAATCTGACTATCAAAGTGTTGTCCTACAAGGCTAAAATGTGGTGTCTATAGATGCAAATAAGAAGTGTTATTCTTTTAAAAATTTATTTAGATGAACTAAAACGTCACAGTGTAGCACTGTTGCAAACAAACATTATAGTTACAAACCTATCTTTAATTCTGGCTCTTGTTAGCTGGTCAGCTGTGAGCCACAGGCGCCCCAAAAAGCAGGCTTTACAAATTTAATCATGAAAATTAATTTTCAGGTTAAGTTAAAAATTGTGTCATTGACGTTATTAGAATTTTCTTTTAACTGTCTCTTCAGAGCTCTGTTACACCTCTAGTATCTATTAAGAAGACGACATTCATATGCTTGTATTGCATACAGTGATTTGCACTTTAAAATGTAGTGTTGAAAACTCTATTTGGAATGTGTTGCTGTATATAAGATTAAGCTTTAATAGTGTTATATTTCAATCTATAAATAACTTTTGCTTCCTATCTGACATTAAAACAATGTACGGCATTTGGAAAAAAGTAAGTTGCCAAATGATTTCTTAAGTACCGAGTTAAAGGATGTCATTGTAAATTTTCTCTGTACTGGCTATATCACTGTAAGAATGTGTCTTGGGTTTACCAGTCTTTCAGAATAAATGTTTTATTTTAGCACTATGAAATCATACACACTTAGCACATTCTGAGAAATATGGCATGCTGATTTTTATTTATAGTGAGGCACAGTGAAAGGTATGTTGTGTAGTGAAGCTGTATCTAATTGTTGGGAATCAGGAAAGTAAATGATCGTGTTACTCTCACATGTGCAAACATGATGCACCAAGTGAGGATGCTGCATGTGTATTTCTCATCCCAGAAGGGTACTCGGGTAAGTGGGCACATCAGGGACTTGAGAGAGTCACATGACCAACCAAACTTTGATCCCTTCATTTGTTATTTGACAGTAGGAATACTGACTTTTTTGAGCTGTTGTGCATATTAGCCCATATGTAAACATCTGTCCTGGTAGTAGTAGGTATTCAGAAAAATGTTCGGACCTACCTGCTATGGTTTGGCTTTTGCATGTCCCATAAAATGCATGTGTTGAAGGCATAGCAACCAGGACCTGCTGTCCTGAGGTGGGTGGAGTCTCTCAGGGGCAGAGCCTATTTGGAGAAAATTAGGACACCCATGATGTGGCCCTGAAGGTGATCTTGGGACCCTCCCTCTTGTGTATTTTTACTTTACTTAGCACAAAATGAGCATCTTTGCTATACCACATACTCTTTGCCATGATGTTCTACATTGCTACAAGCCTGAAAAAACAGCCAATAGACCATGAATAGAACATTCTGAAATTATGAGCCAACATTGTTTTTCTTCCTTTTGAACTGTTTGGCTTAAGTATTTTGCCACAACAGTGGAAATCCAAAGAATACCACCATAACCATCCTGATCCCCTAAATCTGTTCCAACTATTTTTCCCTCAGTAGTTTACAAAAGCATATGACATGTGGGATACTACAAAGAGATTAAGGGTTAACTGGCCAGGTTTAAACTCAAATATGGTTTTTTTTGGAGGGTGACATTTAATTAAAGTATATGATGAAAATAATTTTGAAAATAAGATAGCACTGACCCATAAATCCAATGATAGAAGATTTGGTCCTAGGACTAACTCTGCACTTGGAAATTATGTAATTGTTGCTTGATCTTTTAATGCTGCTTTTCACAAAAGACACAAAATTGAACTGCAATTCTTTTACACTGTTCTTTAGCACCTTTCATTAGGGTTTCTTAACTTGGTTTTCTCAGAGTAATGCATTAGAGACCAGGTATACTCTGAAGATCAATAGCTGTGATGTAAAAGCTTCAGAACCAGGCAGGGAACAGAGGTGCAGCTACAGTTGAGGGCTTAGCATATTCCCTGGGTGCAACTTTAAGAGAGACAAGGATGCTGGGCCTCTGTCTCCTAAACTCTTTGAAGCACAGTCTTAGAGGCTGCCATGCTCCGAGGTGGGGTTTCCCACAGGGAAGACCCAGCTGTTAGGGAAGCTCTGGGGAGGAATTACTCAGAAGTTATCTTCTGGCCTCCACAATGAGTGCCTTGGATATGAAGGAGGGTCCAGGTGCAGGAGATATCGACTACTACATTAGGTCATTAACTAGCATCTCAGGGTCACATACTAGACTGAATTCCAGTGTTTAATGAGTGGGGTCATTTTCAGAGATATGTTAAGGAAAATGCTGAACTTCAGAATCTTGAGCATGCATGAGGGTGTATGATTTAGCAATGAACCACAGATACATTTTCTGTCTTTTTTTTATAGTTTAGTAAGGGTCTGCAGCAGCGGTTCTCAACCTGTGCGTCGCAACCCCTGCAGGGGTCGATTGACCAAAACACAGACGTTGCCTAAAGCTATTCTGAATTATAACTGTAGCAAAATTACAGTTTTGAGGTAGCCACCAAAATTATTTTTTGGTTTGGGGTCACCGCAACATGAGGAACTGTATTGCGGGGTCATGGCATTAGAAAGGTTGAGAACCACTGGTCTACAGGGTCTCACTGTGTAGATTGGACATGTAGTGATCCGCCTTTGTTGAGCCTCCCATGAGCTGGGATTACAGGTGCACGCCACCACACCTAGTCTCAATCTCAGTCTCAGCATGCCCCAGGGATAGGACTGGCGTGGCATGCCGGGGATCAAACCTGGTGCTGCATCTGCCTATGCAGGCACTTTAGTCCACTGAGCTATTTGGCCTGCCCCTACAAATGCATTTTCTGAAATGAAATCAGTTAAAATTTTTGCCGAACTTTTTAGTGCATAATGTTTTGTGTTGTTTCTTCAGGATCTCTCTCACACACGTTTCCCCAAAGATATGTTAATTATCTTGGCTTTGGGGCTTTCATCTGTGGATGTGAGACAGGGACCATATCAGACACTTGAAAAACAAAGATAAGTAGTAATACAAGCCACCAAGGACAGGCAGCCTTCTTTGGGACTTGTGCAGGTTTGGTTCCAGTTGTGATTACAAGAATTCTTTGGGTGTCAGTATTGTTCACCTATTATTTTTTTTTAATTAGCTTGTTATCTGTCAAGTGTTAGGATATTTCTCAGGAGGTGTGGGACCTTTTGCAGAAGTATTTTGTGTTAGTGGAATCACAGAAGACTAAATAGATCCAATGATCAATGATAAAGCTATAGCTATTGAAGACATTCAGTGTGTTCAGCTGCTTGTGTGGTCATGTCTGGTGGGATGAATGAGGGGTGCGTGTCTTCCTTTCCTTAATTGACCTGAAAATGGAATGTCACAGCATATAATCTTCTTTGTTGTTCTTTTAAAAGAGAGTGAGAGAAAGCCATTTCTCTTTGTGTTAGATTTTGGATGTCTTAATATTCTTTGAATTGTGTAGAGAGTGATAATAAAGTTCTTGTCAAGTTAGAGGTTGCACCCTTTTAACCTGTATCATGAAAAAATATTAGCTATTATCATAAAAATAGCTCAAATAAAATTTATTTGTATTACCATTATGCTGAAGGGTACATTTTAAGTATATAATTTTGCTCACTGTAAATATTAAAAAGTCAGAATGACAGTACAGTACACTGGAGATAAAATATAAAAACCTAGAAGTACTTTTTGATTGTCTTTTTCCATTGAAGATAGAGGTCCAGTGGAAAAGTTAAAATTGAAATGATTCTCATGAAAATTTATGCATCCCTATTTCTATTGAATATAAGATTATTTGTTAAAATACTGGTACCTGCCACATGTATATCTATGAAGCAGAGACCAAAATGGATAATGTCAGGAGTGAGAGGTAAATGTGAAATAAGAGAATGAAACAAGCGGAAAATTCCCACTGTGTTCAGTTTCATGGAAAGAGGGATAAGCAAGTGTCATGCCTGATATTTGACAAATCAGTAGTTGAGCCTGTTTTATTCATCATCTGAAAATTACTTGCTTAAATGTTGCAAATGCCAGTAGACAGAGCACACTCCTTTAGTAGTTGAGGTTGATCCTTGTGAAATACCTAGGCGGGTGCATTCTGGGTGTGAAGGGGTGCTCTCAGCTAGATTAATAGGAGGAGAATGAATGAGAAAACAAAAGGGCTAACAGTGAACATTGCTTTTAGCAGTATGGCCAAACTGGGTCACAGATAATTAGATTAATTTGACTACCCTATGGTTTCATTTGGAGAAATGTAATGTGGCAACCCTGTTTGCTCTTGGATATCTATAGCATCCAAGAAAATGGAAGCACTCGGCCTTCAAAAATGAATGAGCTATTATGTCACGCTGAATAAGAGAGATGGAGACGCTGATGACCCAAAGCCACTTTATCAAAGCAGGCTTCTGTCCTGCAAGAAAAAGTCACAGGAAATTGGCTCATGGTTTACCTTCTAAGTTTGCTATCACTTAGTTTTTTTAAATTTGTTGTCGTGTCCTTTTACCAGAATTTGGCTCCATTTCCTACCTGCTGGATAGAAGAGCAATTTATTTGTGTGCTTATTACCCTTCAAGATCACTCTTACATGAGGAGTTTCAAAACTTTTTCTTAGGATACTCACTAACCCTGAATGTGTGACTATGAATATTAGGATGAATTATAAATCTAGAGCCTGAGAGGCATTTCTGGGTGAGTACTGATCTGTCAGGCATTGCTAAGTACCATGTAAGGGTAGTATAAAAGCAATAAAAATATAAAATAGTGCTGTGCTTGGTTTTGGTACTTATCTAATACGTGATTAACTTTACAAACCCACATCTTAATGCACTCTGAGTAGATTGCATTCATGTGTAGAGTATAACCACTTAAGCATGCACTTTTGCTTAACTTAAGAAATCAGGTTTTTTTTTTTTTTTTTTTTTTTTAATTCTTTTAAATCAGAGTGGCTTTTTCTTTTTAAAAGGAAAATAATTCCAGCACTTTGCTTTTCTGAACTAATAGGAATTATGGTGCTCTAATTACTTTGACCACGTATTTCCTGAAATGTGGTTGTCCACCAGTAGTTTTAACCACAAAAGTAGAGCTTTCATTTCTACTCTTTTGTAGACTTTTTTGAATTAAGCCCACTTAGAGGAAAGTTAATATGGAACTAGAATAACTATTTTCAAAATACAAGATGAGTGAATACTCTAAATACAAAACAAAATGAATTTAACATTCTTCTGAAACAAGTCTAATAAGGTTTTCAAGTTTTTAAGACTTTCTATTTAATTACTTTGCATTAAAGCCAGCTGGTTCGCTAACTTTCATGACCTTATATTCCCTGAATGTTCTCATAAATCAAAGGAAGAATATGCTCAATTCTAACATTAGTCCTAGGGAAAATTTCATATTTGGAAACAAAAGAAAGAAAGGTAGAATCATGGTTGCCTTGGGAATTTTGAGGTCCTTGGTAAGGTTAATTGGGAGGGCATCCATTCCTTTATCCTTAGATTCTCTTTGCTTTTTCCTCTCTTCCCTGAAGCTTTTCTGTCCTTGAACCCATCAGTTTCTCTTGCAGCTTGATCCTTCACACTTCAGCAATGAATCTGGAGATATGAAAATCCTCTAACAGGCGGGGGGATGGCCTTGATGATCTCTTGAAATTTTTTTCTAATGCTTTATTTTAAATTCCAGTGATTTCTTAGAAACTGGAGAGTGAAGTGGCTCCCTTAAGGTCATTAGTCCATTTCCCCACTGCAAAGGTAAAAATGCCTTTCACCCTCCAGGAACGGATGTTAGTGGCTATTCCTGCATGACATTTGTCTGCTCTGAATTATTGTGGCACCTGTGACCATCTCAGTGATGAGTTGAGGAAAGCCAAATTGGATGGGAGAACTGTTCAAACTGCATATTTTGTTGATGTTTTGGACTCGTAAATGCATAAATCATTCCTTTGGTGAGAGAGTGTGTGAAATATCTCTGTATGGTGGTGGTGCTGGTGTATAAAAATTGAAGTCCAAATTCATTGAGATTAAGCAATTCAATGAATATTAATGGGTGAGTTATGTTCTAGGAGTTGCAAACTCTAATGTCTCAGAGGATATGGCCAATAACACAACTCTGCTGTAGCTGCATCTTAGAGAAAGTTATAAGGATGGTATGGGCTTGATGCATCCTAGCCCAGGTCTTATCCTATTAAAACATGGATTTGGCCATATTTTTTGCAAAGCATTCAGTTTGCTAACCCATAACACTGTGTGATAACTGCTGAATCCTAGGGGAGCTTCACAAATGAATGTGTAAGATTCACGATCTCACAAAGGTCCAAAAACAGTACAAATTATTGTTCTAATGACACTGGCCATGTGTAGAGTAACTCTAGGTGCCAGGCACAATGCCATTTTTACTTAATCATATACTAATCCAGTGCAGTGGTTCTCTTCAACCTTATTTTAAATATGGCAAAGGAGATACTTACTGGCTCAAGGTCATTTTGCCAACAAATATTGGAACTTAGGTTAAGATTTACAACTGCCAATATGCTTCTAAATCCAAATTAGTTACATTTCAGCTTATCTCCCATGTGTTAATAGTCACATTTAAAATTTTTAAAAAGTATTTATTGCCGGGTGTGGTGGCGCACGCCTGTAATCCCAGCACTCGGGAGGCTGAGGCAGGAGGATCGGTGCGAGTTCGAGACCAGCCTGGGCTACAAAAGTGAGCTCAAGGCCAGCCTGAGCTGCATAGCGAGACCCTGTCTCAAAAAGACAAAAAAAAAAAAAAAAAAAAGTATTTATTTATTTATTTGGTACAGGGTCTTGCTATATAGCTCAGACTCACAGTGTTCCTCCTGTCTCAGCCTTTCCAGTGCTGGGATTACAGGCATGTGCCATCATGCCAGATTTCTGTGGCTAACTCGGCCCCCTGGGCTGGCATGGCATATGGTACCAGGGATAGATTGCTGAGCTATCTCCCCAACCCAATAGTTGCATTTTTAAAAGTGATTGATGATGCTGAGGAGACAGTTCAATGGCATAAGCACCTGCCTGGCCAAGTGTAAGGTCCCTGGTACCTTAAAAAGAAGGAAAGAAAGAAAGAAAGAGAGAGAGAGAGAGAGAGAGAGAGAGAGAGAGAGAGAGAGAGAGAGAGAGAGAGAGAGAAAGAAAGTAAGTAAGAGATTGATGTTTTTTTCGGACTAATCCTGGAAAGCAAGTTAGTTTGAGTTAGAGAACATTAAATCACACACATAACTTACTATATAGAACTTTTGAAAGACTTCAATATATTGTGCCTGTGATTCTCCTGAAGTGGTTTTCATGCTTATGTAAATTTTGCCAGGTGATACTGATCTAAGGAAGAAACATGGCAAACTCTCATTTATAATTCCCAGCTTCTGCATGACATCTGTTATGCTGAAGAACCAGAGTGTTATGGGGGTAGACACAAGATGCCTAATGATTTGGGGATCAAAAGACATGTGAAAGGAAAAATGGCATTGGGAGTGGGTCTTAATATGTGGGTGGTACTTGCAGAGATCATAATAGTAACCTGGATGATTTTGGGGGTGAGAGGACAGCTCAGAAGTAATGACTTCAGTCACAGGAAGAGCTCAGCATACACATATTGTGTGAGACTCAGTTTGGTGATTGCAGAAAAGGATTGAGAGAGAAGTGTCACTTGGTGTGTATTCTATACAGTATTAACATGCTTGCTTAGCACTTTGAGATGATCATTATAAGAAGACTTAATATTAAATGACAGAGTATCTTGAATATTACTATTAAGACTAATGAAGGTATTGAACAAATATCAACTGCCTATTATGTTCTAGACCTTTTGCTGCGTGCTGAGCCTACAGCTGTAAATAAGCCATGCAGGGTTACCTGGTCTTAGAAACTCATTGACAGAAAGGACAAAAATATACATAGGTCCATAGAATGTCAAATAGCAATGGACAGAGAGTTAAAATAGGGTGATAGGGTGGAGAGTGCCTTAGTGGCCATTTTAGAATGATAAGAAGGCACCAGACATTTAAAGATCATGGTGAGAACATATCTGGTTGGAAGAACAACTGATGCAATATCCCCAAGAGAAGAGCAGACTCAAGTTTGTGGAGAAATACAGAGAAAAATCTGGTGTGCTCAGAGCCCTAGTGAGGAGGTAATGGGTAAAAAGGATTGATGAAGAGGTTGACAAGAATCAGAACATAGTCAAGACCTGGAATTCTTTTTCTGCATGTGATGGTGTCTTAGTCACTTTTTACTCATTGCTGGGACAAGTACCTGACACCAAAAATGAAGGAAGGAAAGGTTTATTTAGCTCACAGTTACTGGAGGTTTCAGTCCATATTCGGCCAGCTCAAAGGCTCAGAGGCACAATGCAGAGGCCAGCAGTTCGTGGGCAGCGGAACAGCAACAAAATGGTGACAGAGACAACCGACCATGGGTGCAGAGAGCAACAGCGCTAGTCTGTCTCTCTGTCTCTCTTTAAATTACATCAGGTTCTCTGCCTTAGCCTATCTACCCCAGGCCACACCTATAATTCCCAGCAGTACTCAGACTGATAATCTCATCAGTACTAAAACACATAATCCCAGTGACTCATGAGTCAAATCTCAATCTATAGAAGTCCCCACCCTATGATTGTATGAGGCTTTTGGGGACAACTAGACATAAACCATAACAGATAGGTAACTATTGGTGGTTTTCCAAAATGTACTTGTTGTCTTGACTTTGTGCGTGTGTGAGTGTGTGTGTGTCTGGTAATCTCTCCTTCAGATCCTACAACCTCAGGTTATGCAATAATTCTTATAACTCCTCATACTTGAGATAGATGTTGTGCCTTTCATGTTTTCTCATTTAAGCATAACTGAAGTTTTTAGTTGCTTCTTGGATGATGACATTAAGCCCCCTCTCCATTCTTACTCTTATTTCCAGAGCAGTTGTCCACACCCTGCCTTTAAGCACGGGGCCTTGCCTTCTACTCAGTCCTGTGCAGATGTTTCAGAGGAGAGCAAGCAGAGGTTGCTTTCATTCCTGCTTTCCGTATACCCTATTCTGTTGACAGGAGTGAATCCAAGAAGGAATATAAAGAATTAAACTTAAAACTTTGTACTTGTCTTAGATTTACAGAAAATTACAATGGCAGTACAGGAAATTTGTGTATACAAGTTTCCCCTTTTCTTAACATTTTATATTACTAGGTCCTATTTGACATAGCTAAAAACATATATTTGTGCATTGCATTTTTTTTTTTTTTTTGCATCAGAGTCTTGCTGTGTATTTCAGGTTGTCTTTGAACATAATATGAACCCCAGGTTCTCCTGAAACTCATAGAACCTTCCTGCCTTACCCTCTCAAGTTCTGGAATTACAGGGATGTGCCACCGTGCCCAGCCGCACATTACTAGTGGCTTTATTTTCTCTAATACACTTCTTCTCTTCCTAGATCCCATGTAGGATAGCACACAACACTTGTTATATCTAACTAGTCTCGTTGGATTCTGGAAGTCAAATTTTCCTCATTTTTCAGACTTTTGACAGTAAGGATTTTCTTAAAATATTCTTCAGTTTGTGATTGTCTGAAGTTGTTTCCATGGTTGTGTTAGTCATGGTTAGAGGAGGAAGACCATGAAAGTGGAATCTTCCTCAAAAAACAGGCATGGATGTATCATCTGAGCAGTGAGGATGTGAACCTTCGTCCCACAGCCAGGTATCTCTTGGTGGGTTACCCTAGGTTCTTTCCATGTTCCAGTCTTTCTGTGAGCAGCTTGATCTCAAGAGGTGGGAAGTCAAACTCCATCTTTGTAAGGGTGGGGGTATTTATATAAATGACTTGAAAGTCTATGAAGGGATTTTCCCTTCTACCTATTTTTTAACCTATTAAATTACTTATTAAAAACAAATAAATTATTTATATTTCTCTGGGGTCATGGGTTTTTATTTGATCCTTTGGACTGTAATCTAATTGTATGTTATTTTTGTTGTTGTTCACATTTTTTTTTAATTTTTTTTTTTTTTTTTTTTTTTAGCTTTAGCCAGTGGGAACTCTTTCAGGTTGGCTTCTGTGTCCCTTTGATATACCCTTGTTATTTACTTTCTCCTGTGTTTTAAAATCTTTTACAATACAAACTCACAGATCTCTCATGTTATAGTGTGCTGCTCTCCCTTCAGGCTGGGGGTGGCTTGTGAATTAAAAATCAGCCCAATATTTATCTCTCTACAATTCCCTCCTAAGATAGTCTCCCTTACCATGATCTCTTACGTGGACTTCAATGATAGCTTCTCACTATTGGAATACTTCTATTCCATTCATCTGCATTACATTTAGTCTTCTGCTCAGCAGTCAGGGTGACATCTGTATACAAATCAGTGATGTCATTCTTCCCCACATCAATGCATACCCCTCTAAATAATCGGTACCTGATTATCTTTGTGGTATCATCTCTTAAGCTTTATCTCCCCTTACTCAGTATATATTAGCAATGCACCTATTATTTCTGTTCCTTGAAATACCAAGCTTGTCTACATGGGGTCTTTCTAACTTTCAGATATATCTGAAGAATGCTCTCTTCCTTTGCATCATCAAATTGGTGACTTTTCTTTCTTTTTTTTATATACTATTTTTTAAAGAATTTTTTAAAAAATTTATTTATTTAGTTTTTTCTTGTTTCAGAGCCTTTGTTTGTTTATTTACTCATTTTTATGGCCAGCTCAGCCCACCCTGAGGGCAGGGCTGGCGCAGCATGTAGTGCCAGGGATTGAGCCGCGGTCCCTGAAGCCGCCCAAGCTTTCCCAAGCAGGCACTTTAGACCACTGAGCCATCTCACCGGGCCCCAATTGGTGACTTTTCTTTGTTGTTCAGATATCAACTCAAAGGGTACTGGCTGAGAAGCCTTTCCGTATCACCCATTTGAGGATGGTCTCTCCGTGTCCAATTAATGTTCTATTTTGTATGTAGAAATCATAAAAATATTTTCTTGATAATTTATCACATTAGGTGTCTGTCTTTCCCACCATTAGCATGTTATCAGGGTCTTGTTTCTCCTGTTTGGAGTTCTATATAGGGGATGCTCAGTAAATACTTGTTAAATGCTGATTGACAGTATGACCTGCCAGTTAAAGTGAATTTCCTCCATAAAAAATCAGATCCAACTAATTCCCAGTAGTACTTGCTTCTGACCTGTGAGTCAGTCTACTGTCTGCACCCTCTCTGTCTGTACCATGCTGTGACAGGTCACTAGTTCCTACTCTGGAACCCCAAGCTGTGAGAGGTAGTGGTGGTACTTAAGCCACTAAACCTTCCCTTTAGACTAATTTCAAGGAAGGCAGTGGTTTCCTCTGCCTGTGGTTGTTCAGCATTTTATATTTCCACATTTGTATCTGTAGCCATCCCCATAGCTCTTTCTTGATCATATAAAAAGTAGTATGTTATTGATATCTTAGAAGCTTGGGGTCCTTTATTTTGGAGGGAGATTGAAGCCTAGATGTACTATATGTGATATATTCTTTTCCTTATCGGTTTAGTTCATTTTGTGGTTATGGTCTCTACTTCCTGGTTTCATTGTTCAAAAGCCATCTCTTTAGTAAATGTAGTTTCTTTGGATCTATATGAAAGTCAGTAATCTTGCATGTAGAATTTACATTTTCTCCCTTTACTACCATGTCTTTATACTTCTTGGTCTGAGACACAACTACATAATTTAAAAAAAAACAGTGAGTTTCTCAAGCAAGTATAACGTTTTAACTTGTCAAAAAGTATACAGTTAATTAGCTATGTCTGGTCGTGTACAGATTTGACCACTATACCATTTATGTGAGCTTCACAGCACTTCCCAGTCACTATTCAATCCCTGGCAATTCTGCACTGGATGATTGATTATCATTTTTACTAACTTATACAGCAAGAACTTCAAGTTATAATGTGAACTGCCTGAGAAACTAGAGTGAGCTATCCAGTAGGATCAGTTATTCTTATTCATTCTGAATTGTTTCAAAGGTACACACTTCATCTTTCACTTAGTATTTATCTGTGCTGTCATGAAGTCATTGGTCAACTTTCTACTGCTGAATCTTACATTTATGTCTGAATTTTGCTGTGGTGTATTCAGAGGAACAGTACCTGGATGAGGCTTGGGATATGAAACAGGCAGGTGGAAAGACTGAGTTGTGGTTACAGTAGAGGCTTTAGCCAATCCTTTGGGGGGAGCTCTGGAGATGAGGTGGTCTAGTACAGTGTCCTGGACTGAGGCAGTGAGTCATACCTCTCCTATAACAGTCATTAGACATTGCTGCTGCTAGAGTAAAGTGTAGTTTTGGACCACAACCTTTCCTTCAGGCATAGCAGTATCCAGAGAAGGCTCACCCATGAGCTGTGGTCAGTCAGTGCAGTACATGGGCAGGTAGGGCAGTGAGTTCTTCCTTATTGTAGGGGAGATTTTTCAGTTGTGTGGACAGTGTCTCAGTTACTCTTCCCTAGCTGCTGAGACAAATACCTGACACTTAAAATGAAGCAAGGAAAGGTTTATTTAGCTCAGTCAATGGAAGTTTCATGCCACACTCAGCAGGCCCCGGAGTGCAACCTTCCATGCTGATGGCAGAGAGCAGAGAGCAAAGGGGATTGGTAGCAGCAGCGATGGCCACTGAGAGCAAGTCTGTCTACCTTAAGTTGCATTCAGGCTGTCTGCCCCAGGCTTGGAATAGTACTCACACCCATAATCCCAGGAGCATTTACACCCATAAACCCAGAAGCAGTCATACCCATAATCTCAGCAACACTCACACCCATAATCCCAGTGGATCATGAGTTACTCACAAATTCTAGAAGTCTGCCCCATGACTACAAGAGGCTTTGGGGGAGACAACTAGACACAAACCTTAACAGACAGCATGAGATAGCAGCTCCTATGGGTGAATTCAGTTAAGATTTCAGGTTCATTCCTAACTTCTTATTAATGGTGAATGCATTTGTGTCCATTCTGAAATCACTGCACTCATTTTATTGCACAAAGTCCTATATCTATCCTGAATAGCTACTTCTTTGCTTTTTCATCTCTGCAGTTGGAATGTCCACACACACACACACACACACACACACCCATTAGCCTGGCACATATTTGAGTGCTAAACAGTTGCTAGATTCTTTTAGAAGACATTTAAATGCACCTTTAACTTAGTTAATATCCTAACAATGAGGTTTCATCATAAAATACCCATCCTTCATTTACAAATAGAATGATTCCCTTGTCTTCCATCCTTTGGGCATTTTAAGAAAGATGTACAATGGAATATATAATGCAGTTAGAGAACTTACAAAGAACAAAAAATAAAACAAAACAAAAACCTGGAAATCCTTGATTTGAGACTTGTTCTTTTCCTCCCCGTCCAGCCCATCCACAATTTTTTTGAACATAAGTTTAAAGACTATGGGTTTCTTAGGAACGGAGATGTAACCATGTGGTAGAATTTGTGCTTTGCATGCACAAAGCCCTAGGTTCATTTCTTTGCACTAAAAATACATAAATTAAAAAAAAAATGTATGTTCTGAAAGCATATAGTGGGGTGGTAATCTTGCAATTTACTGACCAAGTCTTTTATTCATATGTGACAAGAAAGCAGGGGAATTTTGTAGCCTTATGTGAAGTATACTATGAGTACTAGAAAAGTTGCTTTCAAAGAAGTTTATTATATGTATGTACACAGGATGGGTTGGATAATTGTACTGTTGATTTCTACTGGTAGATTGAAAGGAAATATTAATGCTTTTTTCTTTGGCTATTTGTTAATTTTTCAGACAATTTGCATGCTTATATCTGATAATCTGAACAACTAATTTGAAGACAACAACATACAATATAACAACCATTGTTGAATTCTTATAATGTTTAGTAAAATTCTGTATTGTTTCTATTTCTTTTTATTTTATTCTATTTTTATTAAAAAAAAAAAAAAACTCTCTTTAAGAAAGAAAAAAAATAAAAACCCTCAGTGAAACAAAAACCACTTTTTCTGGCTAGCCCCGTCCCTGAATTCGCTGAGCTGGCCACAGAGAACAGGCGTGGTGGTGCTTCCCTGTAATTCCAGGCTGGGGAACCTTCTGAAAACAGGAGGATCACTGTGAGTCTGAGCTGCATAGTGAGACACTCTGCCAGATACATAAACAGAACAACATAACACAAAACACGAACAAAAAACTCCCTGAGTTTTCCTGCAAAGGAAACTCAATTTTAGCCTGTTTCATCAGTAATGCTTTATAACATCTGAATTGAGTCACTGCGGCATGACCTGCCTGGAGAAGTTATCCTTTCTGCAACTAGCAGGTCTACATGCTTCCTTATCAAACATCTCTCAAACTGACAGTGCATTCTCCTTCCAGCATCTACATATGTTAAACAAAACAGACACTTGATGGATGTCAACAGTGCCTGTCCCTTTTTTCTTTGTAGGAATCTAGTTTATGTAATGTAGTAAATTATCCAAGGACAGAATCAAACTGGTTTGATATGTGAACAATTTGCATTAGTTCACTGGTACCAGGAATTTAGTGAGTGGTTTTCCATTAGAAATGGTGTCGGCTGGCGAGGTAGCTCAGCAGTCTAAAATGCCTGCTTAGGCAACTGCAGGGCCTGTGGTTCAATTCCTGACACTACATGCTGCACCAGCCTCACCCCCAGGGCAGGCTGAGTTGGCCATAACATAAATAAACAAATACATTTTTTTTAAAGGAGACTAATTAAAAAAAAAAAAAAAAAGAAAAGAAAGAAATGATAGAAATCCCTGAATTTGCGAAGTGTCTCTAGGAGTTCACTGAAGGAAAGTGAAGTTATGATAATTATGTTTTAGCATCCTGGTCTCTATCTTCACAACCTGGATCTAGCCTATTCTTGTATATGGGCTTTGATCCATGAAAATGTTTTTAAACATGTTTCATAACTTAAGTTTAAAAATCTTATACCTCAGAAATAATTTTGGAAAGAAGGGTTAGCATAGGTCAGACCATGTATAAAGTCCTGTGGCTTATTACCTCCTGATGAAAAGAAAGTACTAGCCGGGTGTGGTGGTGCACACCTGTAATCCCAGCACTCGGGAGGCTGAGGCAGGAGGATTGGTGTGAGTTTGAGACCAGCCTGGGCTACAAAAGTGAGCTCAAGGCCAGCCTCGACTGCATAGTGAGACCCTGTCTTAAAAAGACAAAAAAAAGAGAAAGTACTTAATGCCCAATCTATTCTGCTCATTCTCTTCAGCTTGTTATCTTTACCTTGTCATTTTCACATTGCCCACAGCTCTGCAAAGCTTCCAACATACTGGGACAGCTTCTGCCTTAAGACCTTGGATTAGCTCCTTTGGATCATACTCTGTGAATACTTTTATTCATCATATCTTGTTAGTCTTATCAAATGTAACCTCATTACGGTGTTTTCTAACAACTTTCAAATTTTGAAGAATAGATCTCCCTTCCAGTCTTTTTTTTTTTTTTTTTTTAATGTGTTTGACACAAGGTCTTACTATGCAGCTCAGACTCATAGTGATCCTCTTGTTTTCAGCCTCCTCAGCATTGGAGTTACAGGCATGTGCCACCATGCCTGGACTCTGGCTGGCTCAGGATGTCCAGGGGTGGGGCTGGTGCAGTATGTAGTGTGCTTGCCTAAGTAGGTGCTTAGTCTGCTGAGCTATCTAACCAGCCCTCACTCCCTCCTAATCGTGTCTTCTTTTTCTCCAGGGATTGGCCGCTTTCTAGTATGTCAGTCGGTCGGTCGGTTGGTCTGTCTGTCTGCCCGTCCGTCCATCCGTCCGCCCACCCGCGCACCCGCCCGCCCGCCTCCCTGTCTTTTCAGCTTACTAGCCTATAATACCTATGGGTACGGGGAGTTTTATCCCTTCACTAATCCCTACTGTGTGAATAACACTGAAACTACATAAATGTTTAGTGAGTGGATGTGTGCAGATTAAATAAAAGGATGTAATCTACTTGGAAACTGACCTACTAAGACATCAGTATGGACCATAAGCTATGATTAATTTTTTGTTGTATTCTAGTATGTACAAAAAACAACCCCTTACCGACTTTTTTAGAAATCTCATCAGGTTAGATTGTTTCTCATAGGTAGCTTTTAAAAATATACCTATCAAGTACGTACCCATTCTCTTAGCTGCTTTTCTTTTGCGTCTTGCTTTGTCTGTTGCAACACAATCCAATTTTTCACACCTTGTTTAGACTTACATGTCTATTTTAACTCTTACTGTTTTAAGTTCCCTACCTCCCTAAATCCACAAAGCAAGTCAAGAAAGGATTTCCATGTATTATATTTTGTTCAGAAAGTCTTATCTCAGACAGACATATTTGCCCATTTTCTTTCTTATTTTAAAAAAAGTTTCATAATCATTGCACATGCAGTGTGCTGTTCCAACAGGCTGGGTTCGTATCTCTCTGTGAAACTACACACAATAAAACAGCTTCCTAAAAAAAAAAGTTAACAATGCATAAAATGCTGATACATTGCTTTAGAACACTTAATTATTTCTTTCTTCCCCATATTGTTTATCATTGTTTTGTCAACTTTCCATATCACTACCCACAATGCTTTGAGTTCGGTTTTCTTTGAACATTCCTTTCCTCTGAACTTACCATGAACTTGTGCCTGCAGCAAACTGCCCCAGAATGCCACAGCCACTTTATAAAGGGGAAACAAAAGTAACATTTTGTTGTAAAAAGTGCTAAAAACAAGCTCAAATGATATAAAGGATGAAAAACATGTGTCCAGTTGCTGTGTCAGGCTACAGTATGAAGGTTACTTTTAAAGAAGGTCAGTGGAGTTCACACATACTTAAACAGAATCAACAGTTAAGTTTGTGTAAGGAGTAGGTAGAAAAAAAGAATTATGTTTCATAAGATTAGATGGACTGTAGGAGGAGGAGGATTGCATAAATACCAAAAACGATACAAGAGAAGATGGGGCCCATTATCACATATGCAGTGTAGGATGATATAGAGGATTGTTTGTTTTATGCAGGACGACAGGAGGAGGGAAGAGTTTTTTTTTTCATGTCTGATATTTTTTGCATGTAGTGTTCTCCGGGGAAATTACTGTTTCTTTTGGGAAGAGTGTCATGTAAGGGAATCTGTACTTGGAAACAAATTTTGATATCCTATTCTAGTTCTTCCAGTGAATACAAGTGAATGAGAATATTCTATAGCAAGAATTGCTCAACTTTTGCATCTTCAGGTGGTTATGTGGTTAAAGCATGATATGTAAGCACTGATTGAAATGCGGTTATTCACACATTTTTTTCTTACATAGCAGCCCCCTCTTTTCTTTGGGGAATATAGTCCAAGTCCTGCAGTGGGTGCATGAAGCTTCAGGTAATACTAAACCCTATATATGTGTGTGGGTTTTTTTTTTTTTTTTACTATCTTGTAAATACATATCTGTGAGAAAGTTTAATTCATAAATTAGATACAATTGGAGATTAGCAATAATTGTTAAGACTTTTCTTGGTATGTCTAAAGTGTTGCATATCTTTTATTCTACTTTGGGGCATCATCAAGTAAGATGAGGTCCTTGGATATGAGCATGGCAGTACTGAAGAAGCTGGCCTGATTTCCTACATATCTATTAAATGGCTAGTGAGAAGGTGGTGTATATAGTGTGGGTACACCAGACACAAGTGAGTCACCTCCAAATTGAACAAAGTGGGCCAGTGTAGGATTTTGTCATGGTACTCAAATTAGCAAGGAATTTAAAACTTATAAATTGCTATTTCAGACAACAGTTGACTGAGAATAAATGAAATTGTTGAAAGCAACACTGTGGATAGGAGGGATTGTGGTGTCACACAGTGGTAAATGTGACACTGTGTTGCATCAGAGTTTGAAAGGTTTGGTAGACCAGGAATAATGTGTATCAAACCATGTGTTGGGGATCTTCTAGGAGTTGGCACAGTTTTGTTTGTTGTTCAGCCCCTTGCCTCTCATTCACTTTGAGAAAGAATTGAGGAAAGGATGAGGGAAAATCGTGGTAGGATTGCTGAAGAGTGTGTTCATGAAGGTTCCTTCAGGGAGAATTAGAGTGCTGAGGTATTGTTCTTGTTCTTCCCCATCAAAAACAAATGAAAAACAAATAAAAAAATACATGTAATGGAATTTTGGAGCCATTGAGAGAGGTGGGTATGGAGGCATAGGGAGGGTACAGATCTGACACTTGAGCCGTGAAATGCAAGGGTACTTTGGGGAGGAGACAGGGCAAGTATAGGGCTAAAATACATCTTCACCACTAGGAAAATGGAGGGATCTCAAAAAGGTCATACATAGATTTTGGGAAATAGGCTCGATTGTGACCACTTCTGCCAGTACCTCCCTCTTTGCCCCCTGTTCTACACTCTGGGATTTTCTTGACAGGAGGAATATAGCTACAGCAGAAAGAGGCTGGATTTGGCTAACTGAAGTGGAAGTTGAGGAGATGTTTTAGGCAGCACTGGCAGCAATATCAGTACCCAAACAATAGAGTCTGCAGACCTCAACAAGACGCACTTCAGTAGAATGCATAATAACACACATTGCAGAAAAGACAGAGATACCATGTTGGTTAGTGTGAGATTTAACTATCCCGGCTAAGAAAGACTTTGTCTCTCTAATCTAATCCTCTTATCTCCAGTTTTCACTTCTTTGACTGTTAAGATGTGACTCAGACTTTTACTGACTAAAATTCCAAGTTGTTCGAAAGGAAGATAGCTATATAGTTTGCAAATGTATATTGTATATTTCATGAAGGCAGGGATGATATATGTGTAGCACAATATCCTGTACATAGTATCTGTTCAGTATAAGTTTCCTAAGAAGAAAATGAGCAAGAGAAGTTTTTTGATGTTGTAAAAATGAAGAGATATAATTAAGATGGCAATCATATGAGATCACAATGAATAACATATACTGACATTGGAGGAAAGAGATTTCATTAGTGTAGTGTATGGCAATAGGTAGAAGCAGTGTGATCTGTGGAATGTTAGCTTTAGTCATGAAAATTCTTTCATTACAAATGGTAGAGATCCAATCTGAAACAACATAGAGAAGAGGGGATTTGTTGGCCATGTAGCTAGAAGTTTGTGACACTAAAGGGGGAGCCAGTGTCATCAGAGTGGAGGACTTTTCTTTTTCCCATCACTCATTTTGCTCATCTCCACACTACCTTCATGCACAGACAGCTGTCCTTTGCAAGCACTTTAGGCCATTCCATTATCTCCAGGGAAAAGGGGCAGACCTTCTCTGGGGATAGAGCTAGAAAATTTCTTGGCCCACCTGAGACTCTCTGCCTTCCCTGAGTCACTCAGAGTGGCCAGTGAGGTGTGGTTTTTTTCCTTTGACTAGGCCAGGTTCAGGTTCAGGTTCAGGTTCAGGTTCAGGTTCAGGTTCAAGTTCAATGCCCTTCTCTATGGTATAGAAGTGCTACCTGCAGTCAAAGTACCTGCAATGTACTCTCCAAAATAAAGAGGAATTTTTTTTTTCTTGAGGAGAAAGTGGAAGAGAAGAGACGATAGCAAAATCTGCAGCTCTGTTAGCTCATGGAGAAACACAGACTAACACTGTAGGAGTGTAAAGTGTACCGAAGTGGTGGTTGTAATTGCCAAGGCTTTCCGGTTTCAGTAGAGGTTATGAAACATGAGAGAAGCTTTACTCCTAGGGTATAGTATGGTATTTGCAAAGCTCAAAACAAGTTCATATAATACCCTAGGAGCTTCTTTTTCCAGGTAGCAGAGTACCTTGAAAGTAGTATGTACTCCACAGTATATTTTGCTCAGTGCTCCTTGCAACCATGATTTAACTCCAGCAGCAAAAATTGCTGGTGACTTCCTAATCTGAAAACGTGGTCTCTTTGCTGTACCATTGAACTTACTATCTCGGTGGAGTTCATATTGTGATTTATATTTATTATCTGTAAACTGCCTTTTCTTGATTTTGTGTGTATGGGATTTTTGGTACTGGGAATTGAACTCATGACGTTGCACTTGCGAGGCAGACACTGCCCTTGCTAATCTAAGTCCCTGGCCCCATTCTCTTGACTTTGGAGACACTTTTTCACTTTCTCTCCTGAGTCTTTTCTGCCTACCTCTGAGCATTCTTTCTGAGTTGCTGCCATTAGTCTCTTTTATTTCTGACTTCTCCTTAATGTCTCCTGTCTCCAGTAGTCTAGCATAGCTCTTCCCATTGCGAATGTTCTTATTCCATCAGTCCCCCTGATTGTCTTAGCCTCTGTGACCACCTTTCTATGTCCATCTACAACCATAACCCTGCCATTTTTCTTTCTTTTTTTTCTTTATTTGGTACAGGGTCTCACTATGCAGCTCAAAATCATAATAATCCTCCTATCTCTGTCTCCCCAGTGCTGGGATTACAGGCATGTGCCACCATGCATGGTTTGGGTGGCCAGCTCGATGTCCAGGGCCAGCACTGCATGTGGTCCAGGGATTGAACCCGGGTCCTTGAGCTTGCCAGGCAGGTGCTTAGACCACTGAACTATCTCCTAGCCCACCCTGCTGTATTTGAAATTCCTCCCCGTTGACCTAATCTCGATCCATAAAGATCACGAATTAAACATTTCCCGTACACTAACTTTCTATTCCATTCTTACCAGTCACCCTCAGTTTTAACTTCTATTTCCTATCTTGCCAGCATTGATCAAAGGATAAAGAAGATGTGGAGGAAAGTTGCTCCCTTTTCAAGGTTATGGCTACAGAAAGACTTTAGCTACCAGTGCTATAATTTCCCCCCTCAGTTTTCTTGTCATGTTTTATGTTTAAAACATCAAAGAATCCAAAATCAATTATCACACTGCTACCTTTAATCATATGTCTATCCTTAGCACTCTGCAGAGCCCAACCCAAGACAAACATAGCTCACTCTTAATCAAGTGATTGCTCTGATCAAGTTTCTCTCCCAGTTGTTATCAAAAGGAAAGCCATTTGTTGACTGCTTCAAAAAGCATGTCTCAAAAGTCTACTGAACACCACTGGACAATATGAAAGAGCACAAGCATATTTTTGGAGGTTACAGATATTGCTATTCTCAGTGTGACAGTGGCATCAGTGTATGTGTATGTCCAAACTCATCATGATGTCTATATTAAGCATGTACAATTTTTTATGTTACTTACATCTCAGTAAGGCTAGATATGCAATATGTCAACTTTCAAAGAAAAGAAAGGGAAAAAGAAAAAAAAATAATGTTGATTGAGAAGGGTTAATGTTTAATTGTTTGATCAAGTTTATATACCTATATGTATTAATCTAAACTGATCTGATGATGAAAATATGTAATATAACTTGTGTTAAATTTAAACAATAAAAAAGGAAAAAAAAAAGGCTAGAAATGATATGATCATGGGTACTACAGTCCGTCAATAGGATCTACACACACACACACACACACACACACACACACACACACACACACACACCACTATGCTGCACTACAATACACTTGTCTATTATAGTTCTCAATAACTTTGTTACTATGTGGGAAAGCAGATAGGCATCACAATCTGAAGATTTTGAGTTATAACCCCACTTTCAATACTTACTATATGAGCTAAAGTTTGTTACACAATCTCTTTGGTATTGGTTTTGTCATTTGAGATATACAAATAGATGTGCATTGACTGACATATAGTGTCCAAATAATGAAAAAAAAATACGATAACCTGCATTTTATTTGTCCTTACAGGGTGAGAGAAACACATTTTTACAGTCTCTTATGCAATAAACAAAGCTACACTTTGAGTAAACTTCAATATGGAATACAATGATAGACTTATAAAAATTTTAAGAATAAAGAGACCTCAGATAAGTTCAGTTCAACTCTCCAGTCTTGAAGATGAGTGGTTTTTGAGGCTTAGAACTGTGAGATAAGATATTTGATGTAGAATGACGGTTCTACCATCTTGCCCAATACAAATAATAAACAATTTAATGCTTGAGGTTGACTAAGGAGCTGACATTTGCAGCATGTTATTTTGTAAATGGTCCTTGGAAATATGTTGTGCCAGATTGATCTCTATTGTCCAAAGGAAAATGTAGTCCTGGAAATGTAGTTGCTCATATGTCAGTGAAGAAAATATTAAAATATTAAAAAACTATCTCTTAGCTCCGAGGTCTGGGATCTCCTATAATGAAGCTCAACTGTTGTGCTCAATAAAGAGCAAGACTAGTATGTTGGTGTTTCTTCATAATTCCAGCATTGTGGAAGGCTAACACAGGAAGATTGTGACTTTTACTACAGCCTAGGAAAATTTGGTAGACCCTGTCTAAAAATAAAATATTATTTTATACAGGGATGGGGCAGTAGCTCAGCCTTTGGTTCAATCCGAAGTACCCTCCTTGCCAAAAAAAGAAAAAGAAAATGACCTTAAATATGCATGTGTGTGTGATCTTTTAAAAAAATCTTGCTTTACCTTATAGACAATTTTATTGATGCTCTGAAGTTTAGTGGATGTTACCCATTAAATACAGACTCATTGGGCTGGCCAAATAGCACAGTAGATTAAAGTACCTGCAAGCAGGTTTAGGGGCCAGGGATTTGATCCTCATGTTTGCCTGCTGGGCCCACCCCTGGCTGCATTGAGATGGCAATTAAGACTGAGTGTGGTGGTATGTGCCTATAATCCCAGCTCATGGGAGGCTGTAAACAGATGGATCACTATGATTCTGATCTAGTAGGGAGATGCTGAACACCCTGTAGACCCTTCCCTAAAATAAAATTTAAAAATACGTGCTTGTTAATATCACACACATACACTTTGAATCTCCTTAGGTATTGTTTTGTGGTGGTTAAATTTTATGCTACTTTTTAAAAGATACCTTATTGTTTTAGTAGTAATAAAAGTATGAATTTTCCACTTCTCATAACTATATTTTGAAATTTTGTAGCTCTTTGGATACGGTCTCTCTGGAAGACTTGCAGTCAGCAAACAACAAAAATAAATAACCTGAATGATTAGATGATTTTGATATCTTGCAAAAATATGTTAGATTTTTTTACAAGAAAATCATCATGCATATTTTCCACTTTCCATTCTTTAAATTCTAGCTCACATTTCAGATATGGTATTGATGTGTACTTAGTTGGAACTCTTTCTGTAAGTGATATAAAAGATAAATTTTGGGTTAAAATTTGTGACAAAACCTAATGAATAAATGTGAATTTTGGATATAACATTGATTTTTCTTCTAAAAATATAAATTTTATATTTGAAAAATTGATATCTGGTTATTTCAGTTTCAGTTCACTTACTTATGGAACAGATGAATATAATTACAACAGGTTCAGGTGTTGTGTTATACACCTGTTGTCCCACTCATGGGAGGGTGAGTCAGGAGGTTCTTGGTTTTGAGGGCAGCTGGGAATACATAGCAAAACTCCTAAAAAAGCTATAAAAATGTAAAAAAAAAATCAGTAGCAGATTGGTATGACTAGTTGCCTTTATTGTCTTGTTAGATTGTGAATTAAAGATGTCATTTGTTGCACTCAATGCTGTTCATATTATCCTTTAACTTTTTAAAAGTTTGTTTAATCAAATTAAAAATTTTACTGACAAGGTGAGATTTGTGTATTTACCTGCCTCAGAAACTGAATGGAATATTTTGAATAATCTAAAAACTCCTTTCTATTAAGACTCCAGTTTTGAATTGGAGGGCTTTGTGTTTGTGTAAAGTTTTTAAAATTCCCTCCCTCACTCCTCCTCCCCCTAACTCCCAAGGGAAAATAGTGTGATCAGAAAGCAACCCCAAGTAAATAAATCATTCGTTGTAATTTCCTTTATAGCAGCTCTTACTATATCCATCCTCCCCACTCCATTCTCCTCAGGAATGTTGAAAGCAATTAATTTTTATCATTAAGTTATGAGCACTTACTAAGTGTCAGAGACATTTTTAGTAATAAAAATAAGTGACATTATATGATTGCTCACCATATGGCTACTGAGTTCCAGTAACTGTGCATGTACTGTTGCACTTGTTCTTCACTCCTATAAGACTGAGGCTCAGAAAGGCTATTTATCTTGCCTAACCTCACACAGTGATGAAGTGGTAAAATTGGTATTTATATATGGTTAGATTTCTAAATTGCTGTGTGAAAATGTGCACATTTTTTAATCACATTATATAGAGATTTATTATAACATCAATGATTGATGGAAAATACCAGTTCCACATTAAGTCTAAGGCATTTGATACTTAGGAAGACAGTGATGTTAAGCTCAAGTACCTATATTATAGAGTAATGCCATCACTAAGCTCCTCTTCTGAAGGCTAACAACTTAAGTTAGAGAAAAAGAAGGGCTACAACGATAGCTGATATTTTGGCCCTAGTCCTTCAAGTGAGGATTCAGGATGTAAGAGAACCTGTACTATAACATCCTGTAACTCAATGGGGTCCCAAATTTTCTATTCAAGGAGATTATGGGGCCACAGAGGAAAGGGATGAATGATGTATAGTGTGCCTAAGGAGAGTCAGCTAGAGAGAAAACATTCTCTCAGGCTTTCATAGAGAGCAGACTGGTCAAATAATGGCCTTGGCTGATTCAGATGGCAGACACTGACAAAAATTCTACAAAATGTAGTACATGGTTTCAAGGTAAATCCTGATGGGATTTGACTGACCTTGTCAGATACAAAAGTTACATTTTTTTTTTTTTATATATATAGGTCTTGCTTTATCTTGGCCATAACCATCCAGCAGAAAAGTTTAACCATGTGGCATAAAAAGTAAAGCCAGATAAGCATGCAGAGATGTAAAAGGCTCAAATCAATAGCTTCTGACAATGCCAGCTCTGCTGATAACCCACTACTATTATGGAATATTGGGCTATGCATACAACTACTGTGTCTTGCCCTTATGAGAAGAAATATTTGTACCAATAGAGTTTAGAAAAGTTACCATGACTGCATCTTGTACTCTGAACAACTACTATGAAGACAACAATATGCATTGTATAAATAAAAAAATAAAGTACATAAAAAAGAATTGATATCTAAATGCCAGTAGCATGGCTCCTAGTCCGCTGTTCCCTTTGTATTTTCTTCATTGCTCTATGCTGCTCCAACTTGTAAAATGATTTTAAAATGACTTTCTTGTTTACTTAGAGTTCCGTAACATTATGAGTGAAATATCTTTCTAGAAGAGTTTGAATGACTTCTTAATTTTTTTCCCGTCTACTTGGTTGGTCCTTGCTATGAAAGGAGCTTTATTTTCCTTTTATGTCTGGTTGGCACACTGATTTTAAAAATAGTCTTGACGTGTGGTGAAGGCAGAATCTTTGAAATTCTGCTGAGAAGAGCTAGTAGAGAAACAGAAACTTAACTCTAGTTGTTCAGATAGGTCAGAAAGGTCAGCCCTAAATGTTTTTGTAAAATCAGGTCTTTTGCCTCTTCCAGTGATAAGTGACGTAAAGCGTTGGATTCATGCCAAGATGTGTAATATTGAAAGTTATAATAAATAATTAATGTAATGACAGTCTTTCCCTCCTTGTTATTGATGCTGAAATATTAATTTTAACTTTCTTAAAAAATAAATCCAGAATGCCGAGTATGTTTATTGGCACACTTTTCTGCTATATGTTTTTCCTTTTAGGTCCAAAATTTCTACAGTCAGCAACAAAATGACTTGAAAAATCAATATTTAGGTTCTGAGAGTTCTGAGTACGAGTGTAAGGGCAGAGTCTCCTACCTTTTTAATTTGCCCCCTGATGTTTTCTAGTTTCCTTGCCCTAGCTTTCCCTGAGATAGGAAAAGGAGGAAAGTTTTATCAACCCCCAGTGTATAATTCCACCATTGTGTATTTCTGCCTGTTAGTCTTTTACTGTTACACACATTCACACCTCATATATTTTGCTCTAAAAGCAGAACATCTGAGATGATTCTGTGGTTGAAAAAGATCTCAAAGAGATGGAAGATGGATTTAATGTTGCCATTTTTAGATATTGCTGTAAATAGAATGGCAGCTGTCCTCAGATGCATAGCAGATATATAGTACATATGCTGAAAAGAAACAGATAAAAGAGTGCACTCAATTAATCCTCACAAAAAGTAGCATTTATCCATGGAGTCGGGCCATCTAGTTTGTAACCACACTGCATTTTTTCTGTGTCCTCGTGGTCTATGGTCCCATGTTTTGAAGGTGACTCAAGAAGAGAAAACTTTGCTATTATGCTCAACTAGGTTTAAAGCAACCTGCAATACTTTAGGACTGTAAGACCCTTCTTTTTATCCTGTAAGGAATTAAAATAGACAAACATTCGTGGAATACTTATCTGTGAAGTGTCCCTCTTGGTGATTTTGATAGGAAAGAAGACATGGTTCTTTAAAACAAACAAAGGTTTCTTTTACAGAAAATTCAGAAGCAGAAATTCACCATGCAGGATAAAATTTAATAATGACAATCAATGATGGTGGATAGGCATCTTTAGTTTAATAATAGCTGAACATTTGTAAAACACCAGTGTTTTAGATATGTTGCAGTTAGGTGCTGTGGATGCCAGTAAGAATTAAACGCATTCTACCAGAAGTGTTCCTCAAGAGAGATGACTTATAAACTAATAATTACATTTAATAATTGTATATGTAGTTCAAAAATTCAGGAGCAGCAGAGGAAGGGAAAAGTAACTTGTTCTGGCTTTACAGAATAGGTAAAGAGTGACCTGGATTGTTAGGTGAGAGTTCAATCAATACTGAGGGGCAAAGACAATGCGGAGAGAAGAAGGCATCCCAGAAAGAGGCATTTTAACTCCCTGAGATAAAATAGCATGCTACTTGATAGCATATTGGTGACCTAAAGGGGCTGGGATTGCTGTTGTCTTGTATGCTTTCTGCCCATTGTGTAGGCATCTAGCTTATTTGGCAAAGATAGGCTTAGAAAGTTTGACCAAAGGTCACATATATTGTAGTGGTAAATTTATGTTTTTGTGGTGTATATGCTTTGTCTTTGAGACAGATCTGACTTTAAATCCTGACTGTGTGACTTGCTTTCTTGCAATCTTGAATGATTTTCTGAATTTCTAAGATCTCAACTTCTTGAACTGTTCATGTGGGTTCTGATAGTTAATATAAACATGCTACATAGTGTAAAACAGTGGTTTCAGTTATTGCTTTCCTGATGTTTCTGGCTGGCCCTTTTGTTTATGTATTTAGGACAGGGTCCACAGGGTCCACAGGGCCTACAGGGTCTCACTGCATAGACCTGACTCATAGTGACTCTCCTGTTTTCAGTCTCCCAAGTGCTGCGATTACAGGCACATGCCACCACACCCAGTCTCAATTGCTGTCCAAGTGGGCCCTGGTGGCAGGACCAACATGGCATGCCAAGATGGGACTCACATCACTGGGCCTGCCTAAGTCCACTGAGCTATCATGCTGGCCCTCTGGCTGGCCCTTTTTAATAGGCCTCATTATCAAGGTCTAAAACATCATTGCACTCCCTTAGCACACTGCCATTCATTTTACATCTGGATTTTAAGCAATGTGAGAGAAAAAATAGAAGAAATTCAGGAATGGAAGTTTGGAGACCTGAATTCTAGTTCTTCTGCAGCCACAAACTCAGACCCATATCCTTGACTAAAAATGTACACTGTGCATCTATTCTTATCTAAAAAGAAAGATTTGGGCTAAATTCCTCTCTGACTCATGTCCTTGTCAGTTTGCATAGTTTCTGAGTTGCAGCCCAGTAACTTGAAAGAGATAAATAACTTAATTCCAGTAAAAGACTGACTAAATCAGAAAATTTCTTTTACATTTTGTGTTTTGGGGGAAAAATTGTCTATAGCAACTAAATTCATTTTAAAGAATGGTGATTTCCTCATTTTTGTAAAAAATGACAAGGCTCACAGTAAATGGCCCCTGAAGTTCATTAGACATGCAGAATAGTAATGCATGGCCAGCCTTCTGGCAAAGATCAGAAAAGGGAAAAGTAGGGTGTGGTTTGATGGTCTGGCTGCATGGTGTGATTTTGTGGTTTAGTGGCCCTTAGAAGCACAGTGCCGTTGAGGTTGGAAAACGCCAGTGAGTCATCTTGGTGATAGATGAAACATATATCCTGAGAAAACTTGTTTGATGTCATCTGTGCTTCTTTCAACAAGTTAATTGTTCATGAGTAATGGTGTTCAGTCAGAGTATGGAGAGATATTGCCACCCCAAAGTGTGGGCAGTAGGATCCTAGGGCTACCTCTAGGCCTGCTTCCTCCAGACTCCAGACCACAGCACTTTGCTGTTATTTTCTCCTGGAACAACACCTAACTGCTATTTTCACCGTACATTAATTTTGTCAACACTGTGAAATGATAACACATACAGCTCGGCAGTCTCTTAATGTTGACAGTTCTTTCTCCCCTCTATTTCCTTCCTTTGTTTCCGGCGTTGATCTGGTAACCAGCCACTTATCATACTGATTATCTTGTAATCGAAACTGTAAAAGCCCATGGCAGGTAAACCTATGGCAGGCAGATGGTCTCCCCAGTATGTCAGCTGTCTCAGAAGCTTTTTTTTTTTTTTTTTTTTTTAAGTACTACAGTGTGGTGGTGGGAAGGGAGACAACCAAAACAACAATCTTTAAAGAAAAAAAAGCCAGATCATACAATTTGAAATTTAACAGAATGTATTTGCTAACACTTTTGAAGTTGCCTTAAGACCAAAATTCATTATGGAAGCATCTTGTATGGAGCATGAGGTGAAAGAGAAGGAGGGAAGACTCTAGTGTTGAAAAGAGCATGGAGGTTGTTAGCAGATCTGTGGAAGCCATACTTGTGAGTTTGGTCTTCTGGTGAGTTTGTTCTGGGGATGGCGAAGACAGGCAGAAATGCCCCCAAGCTATTGGTTGCTTTTGCCTGTTCACATAGTTGCCTGAGGGGGGAAAAGAGCTTGTTTAATCACTAGTATATTCCATAAAAACTAACAATTATGGCAAGGTTTTTCAAAAAGAAAATTATATTAAAGATGAATAGGGGTATATTGAAATAATTATGTTTTAAGGTGTGTAACATTAAAAGATATTGAATAGAATATCGACTGTTTTGTGGAAATAGCAATAATGAGATTCCTGTCACCTAATCTTACAATAATTGGGTTATTACTATGCAAATGAAGGTATTACTTTTAAAAAAGTAGAGAAGCAAGACAGAACCTTGAGGCAGTGCTTTATCTATTCTTAAAGCTGTGCTGCCTATTCTTCTTAGACTGAAGATCCTTTTCTAAACAATTTGGAGATGCTCATTTTGTTGTTTGCTCCTGAAATTCCCCTGTAGTATTTTTTAGCTGCCACAGGTGGCAGACTGGTGGCTGGTGCTTCTATATATATATATATATATATATTTTTTTTTTTCTATTCAGCTTTATGTAGAGCCCAAAAGAATAAGTAAATTGTACAGTTATTGCCTGTTGTCATTTTTTTAACGACATGGGTGAATTTTTCTGCCAAAGAGGCATGCTGGAGTCCTTATCTCCACTTGTCACGCAGCTCTGTCATTGCCGTCTAGTGTCAGGGGATGTCTGTATGCTTCAACAACCAACAGGTCATTTAGGGTTTTCAGACCTCTTAGGACACCTTTGCAACTGAGAAAGTGATTTCATTCGTCCTCAGCCATCCTCAGATCAATAGTCCATACATCGTTGTCACTCCTATGTCCATTTAAGCTCCTGTGGCACCCATCAAATGAACAGAAATATGTGGGACAATTGCCATTTTAGTTCATGACCCAACTAAATACCTGTGTGCTCAGCAGGGAATGGTATTTCAAACTGTTGACTGCAGAGGCTTTGGATAAAAGGTGATTATATTTTTTGGGATTGTATGATTTCTGCACATTACTAGCTCTATGAAATACTCTGCTTATAAGGAAGGCTGTGGAATTTCCCTTTAGAAGTTCTGTAATATTCTTGCATAGAGAAAACATTAAAAACAGCTGTAGTTTGAGCCTTATTGAAATCTCACAATGAAGTTTTTATAGTTTTAATACTCTGTGGTGGTGTATACTGGATTAGTCAGACCAAGTAGATTTGAGGGAATAACAAAAGATAAATTTCATTTACTGAGCACCTTTGGTTCCAAGGATTAGGAAGTCAAGAAAATATAAGCCTTATTAGTTTATTTCAGAATTAGTCGCAACTTTAGAGACTTGTATAAATGTCACAACTGACTGCTGTCTACCATATGTCCTTTTGTCATTCTTGAGTGAGAACATTAGACTCATGCTCACTGCTTATTGCATTTCTGGTATTCTCTGTTTAGTAGCGAAATCTTAGAATAAACTTAGAAACCCACACCTTTGTGGGATTTCTGTCATTAGACATAACTTACCAAGTATACGTAACATTTCAAACAAATTATAATTCAAAAAATACTCAAATTCTCTGCACCCCAGCCATCCAACTAATTTTGCTCTTATTGGGCACCAGAATTCCAGCACATCATTCAGGCCTTTCCAAGTAACCCTAAAATGTTGTTTCTCAGGTTTGCTATGGGTTCAGGCCCTTCTGCAGGTCGGCTCTCCCCCACGCTGACTCAGTTTCCCAGACTTCTTGATGTAATGGTACCTCTGTGCCAAAACCTGCTTCCACAATTCCACTGCTACCTAACTGCTTCATTCCATAAATGGCACATATTCCTTTCTCCCATTTCATCACTAAAACTACTCATCATTATCCCTCTTAATTTCAGTGGGTTGGGACATGTAGAGAGGAAGTAGATGTTGATTAATATTATGAATGTTGATCATACTCTATGTTGATCTATTCCACTTACTGAAAATGGCTTTGAAAAATGACACATCATTCCTGATGTGTGGGTGAAACTACAGTAAAGAGTGCAATGGATGACTTTCATTAGGAACACTAAACATCCTCCCTAGAGTCATCCATGCATCCATTCATTCAGACTTCCACAGACCTTATTCTTCTTAGATTTATGTAACAGGTTTTATCTTGGCTGAGATTATTGTGCAGTCAGCCATTACAGATGGGATTAGAGTGAGTTTTGCAATTCCAGCTATGGCAAACCTGCAATACTGACAAACACTGCAGAAGAATTCCCTTTACCTAGCTTTGATGAAGACTGGTAACATTAAATACAGCTAACATTTTTCCTGTTTGGAAAACTGTTGATTTGCAGAATTAGTATAACTAAGAATTAATAATCTTCTATTCATTCTGACAGGATCTATAAAGAAATGGAAAGCACTCTTAATATAATGAATGTCTTATTACCTTTTTTAACAAGCCAGAACACTTGAAACTAGTAGATGCTTAACAACAGTAACATCAGTTTGCATCTTATTGACTTGTGTTGAGTAGCAAACAAGTAAATAGGAATATGTTTGGGAGCAGGTACATATTTTTCTACTCACTGCAATAGTGTCCTAACTACATCAAGTGAAAATAGTAAAGACTAACAATGTGGAGAGCAGGAAATGAAGGAAAGATGTCATTGGTACTCTACTTAAGCTATATGAGAGCCTCATGAGAGCTACACATGGAAATGTACTGGCAAAGGATATCTCTTGTTTGGCTTCTGTGACAACCAGGAAAGTAATTTCTTTTTTTTTTTTTTTTTTTTTTTTTTTTTTTTTTTTTTTTTTGAGGAGGGGCCTGGGGTTCGAATTCACAACCTTGCACTTGCCAGGCAGGCAGTTGTGCCACAGAGCTATCTCCTCAGCCCCTGAAAATGTTCTAATTTCTAGTGACAAATGCATTATTAATATATGGGTGCATTTCATTGTTTAGATTTGTATTGCCAAGCAACATGACAGCACTAAAGACTACCCTCTAAAATGTATGTCTGGCCGGGTGTGATGGCTCACGCCTGTAATCCCAGCACTCGGGAGGCTGAGGCAGGAGGATCGGAGTGAGTTCAAGACCAGCCTGGGCTACAAAAGTGAGCTCAAGGCTAGCCTGAACTGCATAGCGAGACCCTGTCTCAATAAAATAAAATAAAATAAAATAAAATAAAATAAAATAAAATAAAATAAAATAAAATAAAATAAAATAAAATAAAATAAAATGTATGTCTTGGTGATTTAGTAGAGGTGAACAATCTTTTAACCTCTGATCCAAGTTAAGAAATAATTTTAAAACAATTCTAGCAGCTCCTACATGTGATCTGTCCTGTTCACAGCCTCACGTCTATCTCTACAAATAATTTCTGAATTTTGATAGTAATCAGCATTTCATTATGGTTTATCATCTAATTATGTTTCTGTAGACACAGTAATTTTGCCCATTAAAAAATTCTTGATATGTCCTTGAAGTTTCAGTTAGTCTGTAGATTCCTCTCCATTTTTTCTTTTTCCTTACAAATTATCTATTGAAGAATCAGGTCCTTTGACTTGGAGAAATTCCCGCAGGGTGTATTCTGGTGATTGCATTCTCATGGTGCAGTTTGACATGTTCTTCTTTCCTTTGTACTTTCTGAGAAAAGGTAGTTGGCTCCAGAGACTTGATCAGCTAGATCTTATTTGTTTGCTGGACTTTACTTATTTGCTTATTATTTGGACTTTAGTAAGTGGGGTGATACTTTTTCATGAGAAGGACCATGTTATCATTCTATTTTCATATTAATCCTCATTTATGCTCAATGTTTAAATTCATTAATTCATCAGGAATTGAAACTTGGAAATAGTCTCCTTGTATTGTCTTATTTTTAATTTATTAGATGAAATAATTTTGTCAAAATATACTTCCCAGTGTATTTGGGTAAAGTTCATATGGAAAAATGAGGATAAATACTTAGATATGTCTTGTTATTTCATCCATTTTGAAGACAACGAATTGGCTTCCTTTGATCTTCAGAAGGTAACTAAATAATGTCCCTTAGATGTTGTGGGTTCAAGAATTGTTTTAATGGGTTTTATTCATTCAGCTCTTATCCTTTAAAAGAATAAAAATGAAATCAGATTGTCTCATTTTTGATTAGTGGAAACTGTCATGTTGGTTTTTAAGTACTTTGATATAACTAGTCTTCTTTGACACCTTCTCTGTCATTTCTGTAATGACAATGACATCAACAGTTGTTTTATGTGCTCAAAGTTTTCGATCTCAAACTCAAATATGAATTTTGGAATATCAAATTTTATGTCAAAGCCAGAGCATTTAAAATCACTTGAGTAAAAAAAAATAAAAAATAAAAAATAAAAAATAAAATCACTTGAGTATGTGTGAAATCTGTCATAAATTTTACCTATATTTTCAGAGAATTCCATTTCAGGCATAGAAAATTATCATCTTCTAACTATCAACCATAATGAGTACATTTAGAATGTTTCAGATCCAAGTATTTCTATGGATTAATACGACAGCAGAATCTTCTTTTATAGTTTATATTTATTTTGATACTTCTTTTGACTAGTACTCAAACCTGCTACAAGTCACTAAAAGCTACAACCTATTATCCAGAGTTACTTGATTGCTTGTTGTACTTTTAGCATGCTAGCTCAGTTTGTTGTCTCAGAAACTCATAGCATCTTCCATATTTACTTATTTTGACAACCTGCTTGAGGCTGGTCATAATGTATAAGAAAGTCTTTTGACAAGTTTGACCAGGAAATAAAATGTCCGTACTTTTTAATAGCTGTGTATGATGAGAAAGCAAGGGAGAACATATGGGAGTTGTGGAATCTCATGTTTTCTATTCATAAGAACCTTGCCATCATTGCCTGAGAAAGTTACTGGTTAAGGCAGAGACTCAATGGGGTGTCTGACTAGGAAGATACATGGGCCACTGTGCAGAGAATAGACTGGACCAACTGAGTAATAGATGTTGAAGACCTGGTTCAAAGAGCTCCTGAGATGAAAGCATGTGGATGCTGTTATCTCTAGCTTCTCCAGAAGTCTCAGGCTTGCCCTACTCCTGCTTGGGCCTGTCTGTAGGCCCTGTTCATCAAGTTCTTCCTGCCCTCAGAGTACCAAGCTGAGACCACCCAGTTTCATGGCATCTCCAAATCTTCCCATTTTTCTTCTTCAACCCAAAATTTCAGATTTCAAAAAGGAGATTTCTGTATATTTTGATGTTACATTTTATGTCATGTGTGATTTACTTTTGTTTTGTATGTTGACATACAAATCTGTGTTTTGTTGGAACTCCCAATTCCTGACTTTCTGGAATGCACTTCACATTTTAAATCTTTCTCTGCTAATGACTTTTCCGACTTTGAAGTAGATCACAGCTTCTTTATTAGGAAGTTTTAATGACTTTGTTTTCTCACTATTATCTAACAAAGTACATTGTGAATATTGCTCAACAAAATATCATTTAATTTGACATAGTGCTCTGAGATGCATTGAGATTATCTCAACATTAGAACCTGGAAATTTCATCTTATTCAAAGAGAAAGCTGGAATGCTGTTGCTGTGTCAAGTTTGGAATAAGAAATTTTAGACTGAAGAAAAATTTAACAATCTGACCCAGAGGTTGTATGTTGATTTACTGTCTGTACGCATTCAGTCATGAATACGTCAGCTGAGGGTGGATTTTGAAATTTCATTTGGATTTTTGAGTATAGAATTGGGTATATTCTTGGCAGTTTCTCTTCTAGTTGGAAATAATGGATTTGTGCTGTAAAAATTTTAAAATGTTATTGGCTTGCCTACCTAAAGTAGATGTCAGTTGTGTCATTCTCATTTCATGTTCGATGATTCTGTGGTTAGAAAGGGGAACAAGTCTTCCTACATAAAATGTGGCCAATTAATAATAAAAATGGACTAATAAACTTTTTTTCCCTTTTAACAGTTTGTGGTCTATATTGAAAAAATCTTTTATCTACTGATTTAAAAAAAATTGTCAAAGTCAACATTTACATTTAGTCCATGAAGATCGGCAAAGTGTTATATCTGTTTTCCTTTTTAATGTTAAAAACTACAATGATTTTTCTAAATTAGCAGGGAGATTTGTACAGCAAAGTAGCAAAAAGTGTTAGGAGCCTTTTCATCATGTGTTTTAATTTTAGCTACTACTTTGGAGTGTTTCAGTCTTTCGCTTTCCCACCCCACCTCCAGGAAGCAAACAAAGAAGTATAATTTGCATTGGCTATAGAAATGCCTTTGAGATGTCTGCTGTAGTGTACTGGGGATTTGAAGTAGAAACCCTGAAAAGGAGAAAGGGCAGGAGTACAAGCTCTGTTGACAAGGGAGCTTCCTAGGCATGTGGTATGGGCCGAACATTAGATGTGGGAATACACATTCCACAATGTTCCTCTGTTCTCTAGAAGTGCAATACTTCCGTCTCATTCCAGAGGTGGACACAGTGGCAGTGGTAAAGCTTAGATTTTCTTTCCAGTTGAGGTAGCTTCTCTATAGAGTGTAGAAATCTTTGCTCCTTTTCTCTTTGCTTGCCCTTTGGTCCATATGGCACCACTTGAGTGAGAGAAGGACACGTGGCTTTCCATGTAGGTGATAGTAAATGGTGCGTTTTCATCTGCCCAGTGCAGTGGGCTGGAACACAAGGGCATTTGAACTCTGTCTTTAGTGAAGAGCATTAACACATTCAACTCTCAGCTGGCAACAAGTCAAGGAATCCAAGTTAAGTTTGTGAACCAAGTGTTTCCCTGGAGTAAACACAATACATGTACTTGTTCGAGAGGTTAGCTGTTAAATGCTAATTTTTCTCTCCAGTATGATCAGGTATTTGTTTATCTTTCAGCAGTATCTCAGAGAAGGCAATGCAGACATTTAATCAAATCAAAATCTATTCTAAAAAATTGGAAGATCTCATTATAGATTCATATATCTCTGTATTTGTGTGCTGAAGGATAATAATAATACTGGGATATGTTTCAGAAAAAAGAGATGAAAGTATGAAAAAACTTAATGGATTTGAGCCCAAGTAGATGAAACTCTATTATTTAATTATAGTATCTGACTGTGAATGTAAATGGGAGATCAACAAGAATTTTTTTCTCCAGTTTGGATCATAGAATTCATGACTACAAGGGAAAGTCTGTCACTCAGCTATACACTATAAGTTTGATCCTTCATAAAATGAATCAGGGAATATAAAAAATATTTTGAGAATGGAGGATAGTCTCTTTTGTACACACTCATGTGTTTTTATATTCAAAGCAAACAGAATTGTACAATGTAGAATAAATGCTTGTGTCAATGAAATTTGCAACTCTGTTGTGGCCTGGATGGGGGAGAAAAATTCACTGATACACAGTGGAAATGGACATGCTAGCTTATACTTTCATGTTTGGAACCTCTTGTAGGCTAGTGTTTGTGATACCAATGCATGAGCCATTTGTTTGTTACCTATTGCTACTTTTGGCAAGTGAGTGAGTTTAAGCCCCAGTGTCCTGGTTAAATTCCAGTGTAGATGAATGATGATATTCCATCTGCCATGTTCTTATTTTGCCTTTCTTAAGGAAATGAAGCATAATTAAATTTCAAGCAGAGTGGTGATATACTTTAGTTAGAAAGTGTTTTTCATTCTCATGACATAGTTCACTGGCGTCTGACCTTGGTTCTGACTTTGCTGTCATTTGACTCACCTGTAACCTTATAAGACTAAACTTCATTTCCTTCAAACATAGTTTTTGTGGGAGATGGACACTAACAGAGCTAATTGTTAAGCCCTCTTACAATATTCATGAGCTGTGAACTACTGACAGTCCATGAAATGATAACTAAAATCAGTGGAAAAGTCTAGGGAATTTAAACATTTTCAAATTTTTATATAACTTTAAAAAATTAGAAGACACATATCTGAAAAGGTTGCTACCAAATAGTATACAGCAAATTAAATGATAGAAGTTTTAGTGTTTCAAGTCAGTCAGAATTTTTCCCTCTAGTAATCCCAAATCATTGCATGGTGTTGATCACATGTCTAATTCTAGATGAGAGAAAAAACAAGGGAGTATTTCACGTAGGTACATTAATTCTGTGTTTAAATCATACATATACCAATTTTTTCACTTTGCAGAACATTTTAATAGGACATGAGATA
>PVJA010004388.1:0-86572 GCA_004027025.1 Myocastor coypus | reverse complement strand
TCTGACGTGGATTCATTGCGCCCTAGGGTGGAACCAATCATACCCCAGGACGGGCCCTTGATCCCGTTCTAGGGAGAAATCCAATCATATCCTAGGCAGGCCCGGGTGATACTCCAGGGAAGAACCAATTGTACCCCAGAGCGGGGCTCCCATCAACAGGGAACCAGGCTGCTGAGTCATTCAGCCAAGTTGACACATTGTATCAACCACTACAGTGAGCAAGGACAAAGGGAGGACCTTAAGGACTTTTTGGCCACTGACAGGAACAAAGTAGTGTGTATTCAGGAAAAGTGAGGTGGACTGGGCATGGTGGTGCATGGTGATGGTCCCTGTTATTTGGAAAATTCACAAATTCAAGACCATCTTGGCCAACATAAACCTTATATCAAAATAAAACAAAAATAGGGGCCAGAGAGATAGCTCAGCAGTCAAAAGCACCTGTTTAGGCAATCTGAGGCAATTGCCAGGGCCACAGTTCAATCCCCAGCACCACATGCCATGCCAGCCCTGCACTCAACTCAGGGCAGGCTGAGCTAGCCAATATTAATAATAATAATAATAATAATAATAATAATAATAATAACAATAATAATAATAAATTAAAGGGCTGCCGAGATAGCTCAGCTGACTAAGCACCTGCTTAGGCAAGTTCAGGGACCGGGATTTGATCCTTGGTACCACATATTGTGCCATCTCTACCACTAGGCATGCTGAGCCAGCCAATGAGACCAGACATGACGGCACACACCTGTAATCCCAGTACTGGGGAGGCTGAAAACAGGAGGATCACTATGAGTCCGAGCTGCATGGTGAGACCCTGCACCAAATATATAAAATATATTAATTAAAAACCAAGGAAGCTACAGTGCAGTGGAACATGAGCACCACAAAGAAACATTAAACTAATAAAGAATTAGACCAATGTGGGAAATCATATGCAAAAGCTAAAGGCCTACATTTTTTGAGCATTGGAGAATATGAATGTGTCTTGTGGAAATGGTTTGTGCAATATTCAGTGTTTTCAGAAAACCAAAAGCATTTGTTAACAAAACAACATGCCAAGCACCCTGCTGCCACTGGCTACTGTGTTCCGGGGTCAGGCTGGTAGATTGCCAATTACACATTTGTTGAATGTGCTTGGATTTTTATCATGAGAGGCATTGAAAGCATTTACCAAAATGTGCCTCAAGACACCCAGGAGGTTGAATAAGATGAATGAAAGGAGGGGAGCACCATTTACATTGGACACCGGCCTGCCTCACTGGTCCCTGAAAGTCATGTGTGAGATCATTTTCAGTGACGAGCAGCTCCAATGAGAGACTAACATCAGAGTCCATGAGGGAAGAATGTATGCTGAAGCTAGCACTCATCTCTCTACACCCCCAGGAATTATTACCAAAGCATATTTCAAGGGGCTCTGCACTTGTCAGCAAAAAGTAAACCTTCAAAGCAATCAGATCATCCCAGGGGCATTAGGTAACATGAAGAGCCCATTTCATTAACTTTAAGAGCAAGCAAAAACTGTTGTATCAAATATCAAAAGTAAATCACAAACAAGAGAAGATGAAGGAGCTAAAAGGAGCTCCTCTTTGTCTTTGTGTCCTACCTCACAGCTGGCAGACAGGAAGCATATCTGTAGATGTATTTGCCTAAAAATAATCTTATTATGCCTGCAAACATTTTCTGGAAATGTTAATATTTTAATCTGGGTAGCACTTCACGATGTGTTGTAACACATGTTATCACATGCCATAGTCAAGGTCAACTTGGAGGTGCAAGCTATCACAGAGAGGAAGCAGAGGTTCAGGTTCAGTTAAGTGCATTTCCCAGGCTCAGACCCAGAAGGGTGGATGTGTGTTTGATAACAATGGAAAAGAATCAACACTAGCCACTGACAGCATCCTGTTCAGAGTCATAAAAGAAGAGGAACAATTATTTGTCTTTTTTTTTTTTTTTTTTTTTTTTTTTTGAGAAGTAAGTATGCTGTCCAGGGCATTGGACTCTGAAACCCCATTACTAATCCAGGGTAGGTGAATGTCTGCCCATTTCTGTAGGCCTCTCTAAAAGTAATGTTGGCTCTCTCCTCTGTTCAAAATCTTCCCAGTTCAGATCCATTACATCGTTGTTTCTCTGTCTCTGTCTCTCTCTGTCTGTCTCTGTCTCTCTCTGTCTGTCTCTGTTTCTCTGTCTCTCATCTCTGTCTCTGTCTCTCTCTGTCTCTGTCTCTCTGTGTCTCTGTCTCTGTCTCTGTCTCTCTCTCTCTCTCCCTCCCTCTCTCTCTCTCTGCCAGGGATTGAACTCAGTACCCTGTGCTTGCCAGGAAGGCACTTATTCTATGAGCTATCTCCCTGGCCCCACTCTCTCTTATTAGCCATAAATTACTTCTAATTCTAGCATCCTATACTATATCGACTACATACACATCAGGCATTGGTCTTGTGCATAGTATATTATGTGACCACATCTGTCTCTGAAAGACACTGCAAATGTGCACTGGTTTCCAACACCCTTATCTTTGAAACCTTTTTATTGCAGGGAACCAAACATGGCTGAATATAGCTTATTTTGTTTGTAACTCAGGCAACCTTTTATATATCCTAGTCTAATTATAAATCTCTGGATCTCAATATTGTGTTCAAATCCCTTGCTCCCTCGCATGCTTGGAAGATTTAAAAGTTGAATACAAGGAACAATTTCAACTTTAAAGAACAAAACAAGTGCTGAGTTTATATAAAGTAATTATGACTTTATGAGAGTTATAATTCACCTTGAGAAATTTTATGCACTCATGCTTCTCAAAATATCTTTCTTTATATTTCAAATTGAACCTAAGTCCTGTTTGACTTCCTGTACACAGAACAGAGCAGAGACTTTAAGCTATGAATCATGATATCATGGTATTAATTTTAAAGCATGCTTTTCCATATGATAGAATATTATCCACATGGGCAAATGATGTTACCAAATCACTTATAATGTCACTAGAGGCAAGTAAATACTAAACTGTGTGTGCTTAAAGATATAATTGATATATTATATATAACACAAGTGGCTGAAAGAGTATATAACATACTATAATAATCTCTGGATTATTCAGTGACAATTGAATTTTGGATTCTTTTTCCATGTTTAGAAAATTTGTTTTGCACTTGTTACTTTATTTGCAGTAGGCATTAAAATAAAATGTAAGAGATATTTTCCCCAGAGAGAAATCCTTCAAATAAAACAATAAAGATGGGACAAAGCAACTGGAAGGTAGCATTCTACCTCCCAGAATACAAATGGGGGAGAGAAAATATGAGTCCTCATGTTTATGTGTATTTATGTGTTTAGAATACACATAAAAGTGCTTAGGACCTGTGCTTAGGACCACTTGCTTAGGAGGTATGCACTGACACATTTGTGTTAGCTTCCATTGACTAGAGGAGCAGAATCAATATAAATGATATGCACAATTGTACAGTTATATGAGGCATTTACTAGGTAGGTAGGCTTACAGGATCGTAAAAGCAAGAGTCCCAAAGGCTGTCTAAAAGCTCAGACGTAGAAAAACCCAAAATGGCCATCTGGATACCAGACAGCTGCAGAATCCAGTAGCTGTCTACAACAGAAGACCTTTAAGTTCACGATAGTCACAAGGAACAGTTGGTTTTGGAAGAACAGAGTCTGTGCTGGAGGCCAATGTCCAAAGGCAATGAGAAAGACCAGAGGCTCTGACCTACCGTTTTTTCATTTACTCCTTCCAGGCCAGGAACGTATGGGTTGACGTCACCTACGTTGGTGGGTGGGTCTTAGCTCTAAGTCAGTCATCCACAGCCACATCCAGAGCTTTACCAGCCAGCGAGGCATTTCTTACGCAAGTCAAGTTGATATAAATCACAATTAACAGTCATAAAATTTTCAGAGGATACTTTCTTCCATAAATATCTGAGAATGTTTCTGCATAAAGCTTGAGATTTCAAAAAGAAAAAAACTATTAAAAGAAAAAGAAAATTAGCTAAAATCACATGAACAACACCACAAACTATCAGCTACAGCCTAAGATTCAAAAAAAAACTATTAAAATAAAAATAAAATTAGCTAAAATCATGTACACAACACCACAAACTATCAGCTACAGCCACTTTCTATAGCTATTCATAGGCTTTTCATGTTTTAAAAAGATACATGAAAACTATGACGTTATCTTCTCATCATAGCTGATGGTTTCTCATTTTTTTGTGTGAAACTAATACAATTCAGAATTTTCTGAATTTCACTGCTTCTAAGAAGGGCTAGAGAACTTAGAATATGAATGGGCCATTTTGGAGATGCCTGCCTTGGAGGAAATTAGAAAGTATAGATCAGGGTACAGTATTAGGAGCTCCTCATGTGATATCTGTCTATCTACAAAAGGAAAAGCCAGGGTGGTCAGAAAGACCAAAAGCTTTCCTTGATCAATAGAACTAGGTATTAGGAAGGTCCAGACACTTTATTCCCAAACTGAGGTGGACACTTCAGTGTCCACCTGCAAGCATTGTGCTGTTTACTGTTGTTAAGACTCAAAGTTGCTCAAATTAAATCTCACTTCTAAGAGGACTATGCTTGTGCTGAAGAACTGTAAAGTTTGGAGTGTTGCAGGTTGCAGAGTTTTGGACTAGAGGTACTCAACTTATAATAGCATTTTGGGCAATGCATTCTTTTTTTTGCTGGAAAACATTTCTAGTATGTTTCCAAAATTATTGTTGTTGCTGTAGTCATCAAAGTAGCTGACTACAACCCCAGCCTCTCACTAGGTTGAGCATGAGTTTCCTGCAGCTTGTGCTGCTGTGGTCATGGTCTCCATTTGTCAAGGGCCCCTGGTGTTCTTTTCTCTCCCCTGCATCTCTCCTGTGTATTTTTCTCCTTGTTAGGAGGGAGATGACTGGGAGGAATACGTGAGAGATCTGGGTGAGTCTTGTGCTCTGGTGTCAGCGCTGTTTGTTTCTTTCATCTTCTAGATTTTTTAATTTTCTCAGTTGCTCTTTCCTTTGGGTATATCTGGAGTCTTAGGAATCTACTCATTCTTCTCTGCTACTCTGGTTAAGATTTTTCTCCCATTTTTATAGCATGCACTGTTAAGGTGGAGATTACTGAGATCATTGTATACAATTTCTCTCAGACTTGGAACCAAGTTCCTGAGGACGTTTCATTTCATCGAGAGTCAAATTATGTTTTCTGAATGTATTGGGGAAATGTCTATCTATCTTATGGTCTTTTCTTATTTTCAGCTGCCTCCTGCCCTGGTATTCACTGTAGGTATTTAGCAAAATGTTCATTTGTAGCACATCATTTCTGATATTTTTAACATGGTGACCCATGGCACTGTATGTTGGGCAAACAGTTTTCAGGAGTAACACTGAGACAGGGTTGACTGCATGTATTAGAAAATATAACAAAATTCCTGTTACTTTTTGTTCCTAAAAACATCTGTGTCTCTGAGCCAAAACGCCACTGGAGCATGTGAGTTTATCACTGATATGCAATCTAGACATTGTCCAGTGTTTTATCAAGCAATGAAGAACAAAGACTGCCCTATGGAAGTCTCCTTGGGCTCCAATATGCTCTTTTGTCTTCTTCATTCTCTTAGGTTTCTACAATAGCTATGTATGGCTGTGGCAGCGAGTGTGTTGGTCCGTATTTCAAACGCAAACCACTTCTATATTGTGCTCACTCCATGCTCAGGAATTTCTCTGAAATCTTTCCCCCAGCACTTTTCTCTTTCGCTCTACACACTTTCTGCTGTTACCTGTCCTATCATTCCTTCACTTACCGTGGGCACAAACATAGATTGCATATCCCAAATTTCTCTGAACTCTAAACCTATATATCTAGTCCACTCACCATGTCCAATATGATAAGAACCTAGTATCGGCAAGTCAGAACTCAGGACCTGAGTGTGTACCCGCCCTCCTCCTGTTTCTTACATTGGTGAGTGACACCACTAGTCATGCCATTACATAAGCTAGGATAACGAGGATCAGCTGTGTGTCATCATGCCCCACATATCACACACGGCATATCCAAAACCTCACGTCCTTCTGCTTCTCCTTGTGAATCTCCCAAATCTCCCTCTAATCTGTCCATATTGCTGCCCATTAAGGGACAGTCCTCTGTTATAGTGCGATTGGTACAATCATTATGTTCTTCATTATACATCGCACATATTCACATTTTCTCTTCTCCCTTCCCTTCCCCTCCTCCCATTTCCTGCCACCCCCAGGTCCCTTCCAATTCCCACAAAATCTACCTCTCTGATTCCTATTCTTGCAGGAAGCTAGAGTATAGCAACACTGCTGGAGCGCTGGGGTGCCATAAAACAGCGGAGGAGATCTATAACTAAGGGCTCCAAACAGCAACCCCCAGCCAGACAGGGGATCATGCCAAGGCCTGCAGCCCATACCAATCTGCTGATAGAAGAACATGCCAAGCCACCTGCTACCAGCCTCCTAGTCACAGTCACATGGGCCCACCAAGGTCAGCTGTCAAAGAAGACCTAAACACCGACAGCGCTTGACCTTGCTGTGGCTGCCCTCTCCTCCTTGCCATGACCCGTTCTGTTTGTGGGCTGCATTTTCTCTTCCTCTTTCAAAGGTCCTTTACTCCACGATCTCTTTCTATGTGCTCCTTCTTTTTCCTTTCTCCTATTTCTGCCCTAAAGTAAGTGGTAATCTCTCACATCCACCCATCATCCTGACCAATTCATTGATCAGAACAAATAAAAACCAAACATCCAATATCCTTATTTCATCCAGTAACACTATCATCTGGGTTCTTTTTTATCATTTTCTTCTTTCAATTATTTATAGTTTGGGTTTGCCAAACAAGAGAAATGCCATAATATTTATCCTTCTGTGTCCGATTTATTCCACTTAGCATTGTGGCCTAAAAAAGCATCCATTTTCCTAGAAATGACTTCATGGATGATTGGAATTCTGTTGTGTCTGTTTCACACATTTTTAATTCATTCATCTGTTGATGGACATTTATGTCACTTCTAAACTATAGCTATGGTGAATTCTCCAACTGGGTACATGGCTATCCACATATCACTGCAAAGTGAAAGCTTTAAATTTTCAAAAAAAATACCCTGAAGAAGTATAGGAGGTCAAATGAAACATGTTTAATTCTCTGAGGAAGTCCATATTGATTTTCATTTTGTTGTACTAGTTTACTTTCTTACCAATGACATTCCTTTAGTCTCACAACCTTATCAACATTTAAAAAAAAAAAGAACTTTTGTTGTTTTCTCTCTTTCTCTGTCTCTCTCTCTCCATCTATATCTCTCTCTCTTTTTTTGAGATTCTGATGGCAGCTATTTTTCTGATAAGATAGAATATCAATGTTCTGCTTTTCTGTATTCATTCTTGGTGTCCTCACATTATCTTCTCCATTTTTTTGGACTAGGTCTTTTATTTTTGGGATTCTAAGTTTTTTAAGTTCTTCATATACTTTTGATGTTAGTTCTCTATCTGAAGAACAGCTGGCACAATGTTTTCATTTTGTATATTATCCCATTCTGTAGATTATCTCTGCATTCTATTGATTCTTTCCTTTATCTGTTACTTTTTTATTTTTCTGAAATATTTGCTTTATTTATTTTTTTTGTGTTTTTGCATTATTATTTTTTATTTTACAATAGTTAATATGTTGCATAATGTTGATTCATCATAGTTGCCCAGAGTACAAGATGCAGACATGATTTCTTGTCTAAACGTTATCAGTATAGATCTTTCTTTTCATTGTGCAAAGAGAGAGTAGCTGTGTATATACTGTAATAGTCCATATTGGTAGTGGATTATCAGCTCATCTGGCATTGTCAGGGGCTGTTGACTTGAGCATTTTACAATTCAGAACATTAGTATGGCTTTCCTTTTTATGCTTCATAGTTAGATTTTTCTGCTGGATGGTTAAGACCAAGATAAAGCAAGACCTATGTTAGAAAAAATGTGTAGCTTTTGTATCTGACAAAGTCAGTCAGGTCCCCTCAGGGTTTACCCTGAAAGCATGTGCTGCAATTTGCCAAACTGTTGTCAGTGTCAGCCATCTCGATGAATCACTGCTATTGCTTGATCACTTTGCTCTCCACAGAAGACAGAGAGAATGTTTTCTCTCTAGGTGATTCTCCTTAGGCACAATGTACATCATCGATCACTTTCCTCTGCAGCCCCATAATCTCTTTGAACAGGAAATTTGGGACTCCACTGAGTTGTATGCTGTTACATTACGGGTTCTTTTATGTCCTGTGTTTTCACTGACCTGGAGGAGCTAAACCCGAAATATTGGCTATACTTGTATCCCTTCTTTTGCTCTAATTATTGGGCTGCCAACGTAAGTTGTTAGCCATTTAGAAGAGAAGCTTAATGATATTCTTCCCTATAACGTAGGCAATGAGCTTACCATCACTATCTTTCCGAATATCAAATGCCTTAGACATAACAGGAAACAGGTGTTTTCCATCAATTGTTGATATTGTAAACTTTAAAACCATATAGAATGTAAAAAAAGAATAATTATGCATTGTTACATATATATTTATGAACTTAACCATTTATAAAATTGTAGTGTTACACTTCTATGGACATTTTTTGTTGTTTTTTATTATCTTTTTTTTGTGCAGAACTGGGGATTGAACTCAGGTCCTTGCACTTTCCAGGCAAACACTTATGCTATTGAGCTATCCTCTCACATCCCTATTACCTTTTCTTTCTTTTTTTAAATTTCTAAGCAAATATTTACTTGAGAGAGTATAGCCATAATCAATGTGACATTAGAAGCAGGGCATAATTAGAAGACCACAATGATAGGTATCCCAAGGATGGTTTTAGTATTACACATTGCTATCCTCAGTGTATTTATTTAGTTCACAGGTATCAGTATACATAGTTAGTTGGGGTGTAAATTCTACCAATTACCCGCTAGTTTCAAAAATCTGTTAGAGATTTTTAGGACCGTTGTCTTAACCATCTTTTGTATCTAAATGCATGGTTTTGTCCCTACCATGTCTCCTAATTTTTCTCCTACCTCTCTCTTCATTGTTTAATCCTTAAATTCTTACTTTCTATTGAACTATATTACACCTTTCCATTTTTATTTCTTCTTTTGAGTTCTTATATTATGGAAACTATGTGATATTTACACATATAGGTCTGGTTTACTTCACTTATGAGTACATGTTCAAGATATATCCCTTTATATATGAAGGCTTTGAGTCTGTCATTCTTTATAGCTGAGTAATATTCCATTGCATAAAAACACCACATCTTTTCAACCATTCTTCAGGTGATGGACATTTGGCTGTTTGCAAGATTTGGCTAAATATGTATACTGGAAGAAAGACAGCCTCTTTAACAAATGGTGCTGGAAAACCTGGATCTCTACATGCTGGAAACCAAACTTTGACCCAGTTCTATCACCATGCACTAAACTAAAGTCAAAATGGATTAACGATCTAAATATTAAAACAGAAACAATAAACCTCCTGGAAGATAAAGTAGGAGGAAATCTTGAAAACATTGGGGTAGGCAAGCAGTTCATGGACAGAAATCAAGTTGCACGTGTAATACTTGAAAGAATTAACACCTGGAACCTCCTCTTACTGAGGAGCTTTTGCACATCAAGATTACCAACAAAGTGAAAAGAGAATCCACAAATTTAGAAAAACAAATCTTAACTAACAAATACTTAGATAAAAGTCTTCTACCTAGAACTTATAAAGAACTAAAAAACATTAGAGACCCATACTTTTTTTGGTATTTTAGGGAAGAGTCTATAGGTGTTCATGGTCTTACTACTAGATCCAACTCATTGTGATCTGCCTGTTTACAGCCTCCCAAGACCTAGGATTACAAGTGTGTGCCACCATGCTCAGTCTCAATTGCCATCTCAGCGTGTCCCAGAGGTGGGGGCAGGGCCAGCACAGCAGACCCAGAGATCAAGCCCCCAGCCCCTATGCCTGCTTGCAGGCTCTTTAATCTGCTGAGCTATTTGGCCAGCCCTGTTACTTTTTTTTTTTTGATAAAAATATTTTTGCTTTATGTCTTATACTGTAAGTAACTACTTTGAAGATAAAATTGGAATATAATATTTTATTCTATTTCTTCATTAAATTAAAGAAGTTGAAAAGTGGCATTTCATTTTTAAAGATGCAGATGAAACAGTATATGGCTTACACCTCCACAGGAGCATCTCCCCTAGGAAGCCACCATGCTTGGTCTGCAGCAGAAGGGCATTGCGCACTTCTATTGCAGCATGAAGCTCCCATGGGTTGAATTAAATAGTCAGAGTCCATGAATATTCCATCCTAAAGTCCATCCTTAGCCATTTTTCACTCATAGAGAGCTCATGGGCTTGGTGTCTCTTGTCTTCCAAACTACATTCCATTCCACATCACTAAACTGTGCCTGGAAACCTAGACAATCACATCAGCAGGACTGATGTAGGTATCGCTATAAATATGCTCTGTCATCCACCATGGGCCTGAGCAAGATCACAGCGGCAAGGCACTGGAAGAGGAAACAAAATCTCATATTGGAAGGGGAAATTCAAACCACAGATCCTCTTGCTGAGGATGAGGCTATCGCTTCTTTATGAATCAAAAGCACATAGGACAGGAGGACAGGAGAACAGAAACTGAATGGAGACCAGCGCTATGACTGAGGTTGGGGTTAACGATGCTGGTTCAAAAGAGGGAGCAAGTGCCTCAGAAGGAGGCTTACGAGGGCACTGAGACCAGAGATAATGTTCCTCCTCATTAAGTAATCATAAAGGTTTTCCAAAACTCACTTGTTACATTGATCCGTGATGCTATAAGGTGTGCCTGTCACTAGGGCACAAGGCAGGGGTTCGTTGAACTCAAATGGAGTGACAACCAAGATGCACGGAGCTATCTACCTTGAAGAGCAGAGCAGCTCACACACACTGCCTTTATTTTGGTTGTCTTCTGCAGTAGGCAACAAATGTTTGAAACCCCTGCTCTGCGTTTAGACTCTGTTATGGTTTGTGTCTACTTGTCCTCCGGAGCAGGAGCATCTAGAGTTTGAGACTTGACTCATGATCTACTGGGGTTAAATGTTTAGTACTGATGGGATTATGGGTCTGAGTACTGCTGGGACTATGGGTGTGGCCTGAGGTGGATAGGCTGAGGCAGAGAGCCTGAATGTAACATAAAGAGGGATAGAGACAGACTCTGTGTGTTGCCCTGGTTGGTCGGTGGCCTCTGTTGCAATTGTTGCTGTTCCACTGCCATGAACTGGATGCTCTCTACACTGTTCCACTAAGCCTTGGACCAGCCAAATATGGACTGAAACCTCCAGTAACTGTGAGATAAATAAATCTTTCCTTCTTTCATTTTGGGTGTTGGGTATTTGTCCCAGCAATGAGAGAAGAGTAACTAAACAACATCAATATAAAGACAATTTTTAGCTTTGTAATATAATTCAGAAATTTTATGCTTGGTATACATTTTCTTTCAACCCTCTACAAGAATGTTTTTATTCTTTCATGGCTATATGATGGAGAGGAAGAATTTCTTTGTCATTAGAACCTCACAGAAAATGATGCTGAAATGAGAATTATGCAAAGTCATATATCATTTTATTTCCACTAAAAGCGGGACTCTACATTATTGGCCCTCTTAGCTTCTCTGGGCCTTTATTTCTCCAACTATAAAATAAAAGTAGTTATAGTTACCATAGCAGTGGTGGTGGAGACATTAGTGTGGGTTGATATTGGTCATACTAGTGATGGTCATGGTGGAGATGATGGAGACAGTGGAGGTGGTGGTGGAGGTGGAGTCAGTGGTAGGTACTGGGTTAGATGGTGCTTGGCCATGGTGGACATAGGAAAGGCAATAGTAGCTATGAAAGGAATGACTGCCACAGTGTTGGTGGTGGTGATGAAGGGGTTGATGAAGGTGGTGGCTGAATGGTGACAACAGTGGTAGAAGGGTAGGAGTGGTGGCAGGTGTGATGCAGATGGTGGAGGGATCATGGTACAGTGGTGGTGGCCACATCATGTTTAACTATTAAAGCCAAGCTGGTTGCTCTGGTGGGAGTACCACCATGACCAGCTTGGTCATGAGAGGACCTTAGGTCCAGTCCTCACTTAACTCAAGATTGTTCTGGCATGGATGCTTGGTCTCTTCCATTCCTGGGATGCTGCTTCTTCACACTGCAGGCAGGGACAAAAGGATGAAGGGATTGAGGAAAAGGAGTCTACCCTGCTGATACTGTTTTCATCCAGTTGCTCATTTTGGATGAAAACAGAGGGGTAGAAGGTAAACATGTGCTAAAAAGAGAGAGAACCCTTAAGCGCAGATTTTTGAGCACCAGCAAGGTATCTCTCTTTGGGCCCTGGAGCCCTGATGGCCCACCTTCTCTAAGAAGCACACCACTCCTCCAGGACACCTTCTTTGGCCGCTTTCACCGCAGCTGCATCTGGTTCCTTCTAGAGCTCACCTTTGCTCTTCATAAGCACAGAGATGCAGCATCATCCCAAGCCATGCCTATGGCAGGTTATTGGCGGTGGTAAGACGCCCACTTCTTCGTACCTGTGCATGTCGGTGGCACCTGTTGGATTGTCCCAATGTCCACTCATTTGACATAGAGTAAAGCAGAAGTCTTCTCCCGTAGACAACAGCGTGGGGCATAGCATGCTGATAACTCTCTTCCTAGAAAGCCAGCTTTTCTTCCCTTAAGTGTGAAGATGGGCCAAGGGCAAAAGTTTTCTCACCTCTCTGCATATCCTGCTAAAGATGTCAGAGTTCTCGGTGCCTATTTTATGCTAAGACTTTGGGGCCTTGCTGAAAGCTCCAGCAAAGCAAGTGACATTTTAACATCCTCTTGCAATAGGGTTGAAGAGCTGGCAAGCAAAAATAGAACCCAAAAAATGTGGCTATAGTTAGTGTGGGAAAATGAACACAAAAAGAAAACTATAATAATGAGAGAATCCACCTGAATTTGTTCAGCAAAGCTTCCACATACATCGTTATGTGATGTTAAAGGACTAAGAAATGAAGATCAAGATCAAAGTAATAACCTAACATTTGGATAATGTGGCAGAGTTTACCATGAGCTTCTTCACATAGTGTCTCTGGTTCTCTTAGAAGGCTGCAAGGCTGGTGATATTTGTGTCATTTTACAGAGGAAGAGTCATGGTCAGGAGATGTGAGGAGGTTAGTCCCCCAAGCTAAGCCACGGCAATTGATACCTGCTACCTAGTGCAGCGCTACGTAATGTCTAGCCCAGGAGCAGACATGGAAAATAGGCACCTGGAAACTCTTGAAGCAACTTAAAGCTGCCATTATATCCAAGCATGAGGTGAGTGGACTCATTTCACTAAGTGGGCCATGGACTAGTTCAGGCTTTGTCAAACTCACATGATGAGTCTTGTGCAGTGTGAACTATGAATTAATTTGTATATAGTAAGACCACATTGGTATCCGCAGTAGGCTGGGAATTTAAGGAGAAAAAAAAAAAAAACCTGTCCTTTTAGGACAGATAATCTGCAAAATATTACCTGGCTATATTGAGCATTGTGCTTAAAGGAACAGAAGGCCAAGAGATAGTGCTGCTGTTGATTGGTGATGTCTGCCATGCACATGTGGAGTGAGGCAATGGCTTCCAATGCATGCTGTGCCACCTCTGATGGAACATGGTGTCCTTTTAAAGTAGCACACCCCTGGAGCCTCCAACAAGGAGTATGGGGGAACATTAAGAAACCTGGCTACATATCTGTATGTTCAAAATTTCAAATGTCCTTAACAATGTCCTATCCCATTTAAAAACCTGGGGTAGTCCTATAAAGAAGAGACATTTTATTCCATTAAAAAAAGGCAAGACTGGATCTTGCTGAGTCAAGAACACATAAATTTCTTTTTTTTGGGGGGGGGACTGGGGTTCAAACTGACGACCTTGCACTTGCCAGGCAGACACTTGTGCCATGGAGCTATCTCCCCAGCCCAAGAACACATAAATTTCTACCCATAAGCACAGACCCAGGTAGTGGTACTGGAACCGAGATCTTCCATCTTTCAGGTAAAGTATCACCATTACCTCTGACTCCCTGTTGAAAGGTCAAAGAAATGATATGTACGAAACATGTCAAGCAGAACAAGAATGTCACATGGTAGTGGCTTTAGTATAGAACAGTTTAGGTAATTTCATGGATGGCATCCTAGATGGATTTTAGATTGCCAGTCCAGAGAACAATCAGCCTCCCTGGTACTCAAAGCTATCACCCCTTTCAAACAAAATCCCTGGGCTAGAAAGGAACGTGAGCTCCATTCAGTATGCCAGCTTCATTTTTCCCCCCACCATTTGATATCCTATTTCCAGAGATGATCACTGGGTATTGGGAATAGGTTGGAAAAATTTTTCTTTGTCTAGCAAGTATGTATTGATACTATCTATCTTCCAAAGACTGCACTACACATGGAAGAACCAGGATGGGAATGGGATCAACATATGAATAAACACATATTTGCAGCTAACTCTCCCATGTATGATGCTAAAAACACATGAGGGGTCCAGAATGGCTTCGGTGCAGAAAGTTACTGGCTGTTGATTGAGGAAGAACCCAGTGAGGAAAAAGAATTCACAAAAGTAGACAGGAAGTGTTTCTGTCCTCTTTTCAGGGGTGGTGAATAAGCAGACAGTTGGAGACATGACAGTCAGACAAAAGAAACATCGTAGGCAAAGGCCTAAATGTTTTATGCCATGTGATGTATTTGGGGAGATACAGATGGCTCTACATATCATATTTTTGCATATAACAGAAAAATATAATATTAACCAACACCGTACATAGTAGAAAGCAATCCACCCACTGTTTACACAAGATGCAAACACTGCCTTTACAGAAACAAGCCAAGTCTGAACTGCTTTGTGCTGTAATGCCTTCTTTGATAATATAAGGATACAAAGAGGCTCTCACTGCCAGGCTACAGTGAGCAGGGCAGTTGACACAGTGTTCACATGGCAAGGGCTTAGCAGTGCTCTGTGGTTGTTGACAATGATAGTGCTGGAGATGCTGGTGATGATAAGATAATGAGATGAAGCCGTTGATTAAGGTGTAATGGCAGCATAATGACAGCAACGGTGGTGATGTTACAGTAATCATGATGATTTCATTTGAATTGTATTCCTTGTCTTCCACTGCCATATTTGGACTTCCAGGACCAAAGAGGAATGACTTGGTTGTGGGACAACTCGGTTATGATACGCCATTGTAAATCACTGAGACTTCTTAGAAGAGTGTTGATGCCATGTGGAGTTGGATAGAAAAAGACACGTGAGATGCAGGGAGGGGAGACACTCCTCTTTTTGGTACTCATGTCCTAGACCATCTTGTATCCTAGGTAAGCTACAATGCCTAGGACACAAGAAATCCCTCACTTGTGTTTGCAGATAACATTTACTGCAATGCAGTCCTTTCTTGGATAGGTTGAATGATAGTGACAAAAAAAAAAATCTTATGACTGGAAAAGTCTTATGATAATTACTATCTGAATGTTTGCTGAAAATAATTTCCCACGTCTTGGCGTAGATAATGTCCACATGTTCCTGTATGCCAAGCATTGGCTGCAGCATACTTCCAGAATGAGACAAGGCAGGGCAAGGGTGATGCTCACTGGGTCATTATCTTAGTCTCTCCTCCCAGAAACCTCACCACACTGCCAACTCCGGCCCCTGCTCTACTACAGTTAAGCTTCATTCACATATCCTATGTGAATTCACCTATTCATTAAATTAATCTTTGAATGCCAAAATCAATATTCATGGCTCTGCGTTGGTTATTCAGAGACATGTACAGAGCAGTGACAAATATGAAGCATCCAGAGCCTACACAGTTTCCACTGATGTCGAACAAAGTGGCATTCGGCCTGTTCTTTCAGCTCTTGGTGCAAACAAGGGTTCTTTTGGAAGTCTACCCAGAAGTATGCTTCTCTGATTTCTGAGCTTTATGTTGGCAGTCGTGCTGCTTGGAGTGGCCTGCAAACCCATTCCCTTAGCGGTGTCCAGCATTCCTTGGGCAGAAGTGCCGTGCCTTTTCTAGAAAGTACAGGCAGATTAGTTCAATTCAGGCATGAATCACCATGCTGCTGGCCATGAATCCATCATAAATGAGTCATAATCTGTATTCAGTGCAATGCCTTGAAGTAGAAATGAATGTAAAATAACATTAGGTGTTCACAGATGGACACAAGGTTGACCAGGGCTCGGGACCCTCGCTTTGCATTCCTCTAGCAGCATCACCTCCGCATTCACTAATTTGGTGATGGTGAGGACTTTGTCAAACCTGATGATGGTGAATAATAAAAACAGAGGGTGCAAGAAAGGAAATGGCCCTCTGAGGCCCAGGACGTGTGACCCCTTGGCAGCCCACTGTGAACAGGGACCTGCCATCTTCTTCAGTAATGAAAGAAGCTTTCAGATGCCGAGTTCTGATGAGAAAGGGAAGATCCTTGTTCTCTCGTTTGTTGGCTCACGGAGGACAGGGAATATTCCATCATGGCTTGGGTACAAGAAGTCTCCATAACTAGAAAATAAGAAGTTTCTGGGAACTGATTCTGGGTTTGGTGTTGTGGTGCCTGAGCTTGCCTTTCCAGAAAGCTGCTGGTGTAAAGGCTCCAAATGGCTTTGATTCCAATTCCTTTCTTTTTTTTCTTTTTCCTGGAACTCCGGTGTAGCTTCTCAGAAAAAAATTCCAACTCTTTACTGGCAAGTCCTCACTGTGTGTTTTCTACTTCTGAGTGACCAGAGGTAAACCAAGTTTGCAGAGGTAACTAAAACGTCCCCAAAGATCACTTCACTGTACTTCCTTTTTTTAAAATAAATAAATATATATATTTTTTTCTTGTTTCAGAATTTTTGTTTGTTTATTTATTTATTTATTTATTTATTTATTTATTTATTTATTTATTTTTATGGCTGGCTCAGATTGCCCTGAGGGCAAGGCTGGTGCAGCATGTGGTGTCGGGGATTGAACCGCGGTCCCTGCAGCTGTCTAAGCTTTCCTAAGCAGGTGCTTTAGGCCACTGAGCCATCCTGCCAGGCCCCACTTCACCGCACTTTCCTGACTGATATGGCACCCATGCCTGGAGCCAGACCTGGGCATGGTCCACAACCACAGAGATGTGATTGCAGCCTTGCAATTAGAAAACTGTGCTGCCTCTCTTGGGCCCATCCTTGTGCTGATGACGGGTGACACGCTGAAGGGGATAGAGTGACCTGAACCTGGTAAGAACAGTGCCTCTGTCCTGAGAGATGGCACAGATATCTCAGTCCTAATTCAGGGTTATAGCTTCAAATCCCCTTGAAAGCTTAGCATGGGTTTGTCCTGATACCTCGCTCATGCACCAGAGGACAGAACACTAGCAAGCTGCCCCCTTTGCATGACCTCCCTACATGCCCACTTGTTCGTCTTCCACTCCCTCCTCTCCCATCTGTTCTCTTTCTCTCATCTCGTTTTCTCAGCTCAAATGCTCCTTGGTGCTAAACAGCATTACACCTGGTCTACTTGGTGAATGGCCTTTAGGGCCGGAGTTTGAGGCATGGTCCTGTTTCCATTGTCACTCGCTGTGCACGAACTCGATCCACGCCTTCATCCAAGTGACTGCGTCTACTTCCTGCCAGGCGCCTGGCTGCATGCTTGGGCTGGACCAAGCAAGAAACAGGTTAATTGGCTGTTTTCATGGAGCTTCAATTCTAGAAAATGAAGATAGACAATGAGTAGTTGGCACAGTGATTGTATGAGTTAGGAAATGAGAAGTGCTTTAGAAGAAATGAAATGTGAGGCAGGAGCAGAGGTGAGCACAGGCACACGTGGGAAGACTGAATCAGAGACACTGATTCCCTGTGTGTGTTCATGCACAGGAGGCAGCTGTGCTCACGGACTTGCCTTTTTGAGGGTGACATGAGATGGCATGTGTCAAAGATGGACTCAGATGAATGAGGAAGTTCTTTTATCTATATGGCCGAGTTGGTAAAGCTGAATTCAACTAGGGAGGAAATAGACAGGGAATGAAGTTTAGTTTTGCTGAAGGTCTGTGTATAATGCTAACATCTCTCCTCGGGGACCTACTCCTAGCTCCAAGGTGGACATCATTATCTCAGTTTTGTGGATGACCAAAGCAAAACTCAGAAAAGTAAGTGCCTAAGATCAGGTTATGGAGCCAGGCAGACAGCAGCTTGGCTGAGGCTCTGTCTGAACCTTTCCCAGGGCTCTTTCCTCAGGGATCCAACATACAAAACTGGCTGGATGGCCCCCAAAGTTCCTCAGATTTCAGAGTACACAGCTGCTCAGCAATCACTCTTTGGAGGGAGGCTAACTGGATGACCTGGGGGGGAACACCTCTCTGAAGGAACTAGCTGGGTCATTTCTCAGGCGTGTCTTGGGGAGGCTAGACAGACACCTGCAGGCTGGGGGATGTGGATGGATGAGAGTGAGAGATGAAGGCAGACTCCAGGGGCTCCCTCTCAGGAGGTCCTGGCACCCAAGAAGCAAACAAAGGCATGAGGGATTGTTGCGGGCACTGCCGAGTCTCCTACTAACACACTAGGAAGGATGGGACCACAGTTGAAGGAACAGCGTCTGACAGCCAGGTGATTATCGGGAGGGAGCCACTCGGGCTTCTGCCTATAAAGAATGGTGCAACCTCTGCTCCGCTGAAAGTACAAGGTGGCTGAGCAAAGGAGAAATACATGTAGATCACTTCAGGTTCCAAGCTGATGCCAGAAAGAATTGACAGGCCTCTAAAATACGGCTCGCTCAAAGCTGACCAGGGGGAAAAATGTTTCTTTCATGCTCTTTTTCCCAGTGTTCAAGGTTGGGAGTTATTCAATCACTTAATATTAGAGATAACATAGTGATTTGGGGTTGTTATCTTATGTCTGGTCCTTGCCATGTTATGAATAAAGATAGTGTGATTTCCATATTTAGTAGCCATATTTTGCAAGAAAATAGCAGCCCCACATCTCCCGTGGTCAGCACTGGGTGCTGACTGGCAAGGATGGATAAAATATGCCCCTGTCAAAAACTCTCATTTTGTACTGGTCTCAGTGATAGCATAATAGATTGATGTATCTGAGTCTGTGCTGAATATCAAGTTTAACTGGGATGAGATCATGTGTACCCATGACCCTTCTAGAGAGGTTAGAGAGTCACTGATATGCCTACAACCCCATCTTGGGGGCACGGTGGCCTAGATTGGCTCACAGAACAAAGGTCCTGATTATAACTGTTCTGTCCAAAGGCTGTGGCACCAGTGGCCTTTGCAGAGAGAACTGTTATCCAAGGGACACTAACTGTGGTGTCCCATGCCAGGGTTTGGCACCTACTATGTTCTCTCTAGAACCTGAACTACACCGCACAGTTAATCCTTCTCTGGTTATGATTATGGCCTACTGCCCACTGGAAAGTATTGAGACCAGTATGTCTCCAGGTTTCATTTCCTTTATAGAAAATTATACATAGTATTTTAGGTTTAATGTGCTATCTACATATGTATATATAATTCCAGAAAGGATTTCTCTTTGTAGAGACAATGCTTGTTGAAAGGAAGTCACTTGCCAAGGAAGTACAGGCATTGTGAGTTGAAAGTGGCCTAAAAGAGCAGACCTGGTCCCCTGGGCAGGGTCCTGGTGTCTTTCATCTCCTAGTACAATGATCTCATCTGCATGGGTCAGGCAGGGAGGATGCCTTCAGATGAAAACAGAGAGAGAAAGTTCTGAATGAATCTAGATTTCCCATTTATAAGCACTTCTCTGAGTTAAGTATAGTTTCTAACTGTTGGCATCATTGAGCAGTGATTTCAGTGTCCTACGGGGAAGCTATGTGGCCACAAGGACCACATGCTATGGAAAACGAAATCTCCTTAGCCCTCTACTGCTTGTCAGTCCAACAGCTCCCTGGCCTCTTGACTGCTTCCCAGGGCTTGAGAAGGACTGTAAAACACTATTGACCTTTGGCACAAATCATCCCTGAAAAAGAAATTTACCCTGCACCTCACCAGCCTGAAAGTGATTTTACATACACTTTAAGAGGAGATGGAAGGGTCGGCCAAACAGCTCAGTGTATTAAAGTGCCTGAAAGCAGATGCAGGGGCCAGGAATTTGATCGCTGGGCCTGCCCTGCCGGTTGCACCCCGGGATACACTGGGACAGAAGTTGAGACAGGGCATGGTGGCGCAGGCTCTTGGAAGGCTGTAAACAGGTGGATCACTACGCGTTGGATCTAGTAGTGAGACCCTGAACACTCTGTAGACCTTTCCCTAAAATGCAAAAAAGAAACAGAAAGAAAGAAAGAGAAAGAAAGAAAGAAAGAAAGAAAGAAAGAAAGAAAGAAAGAAAGAAAGAAAGAAAGAAGGAAATGGAGATGGATTCTGAGAAGTCTCATTTAAGGCAGCTCAAATGCTTACCTGAAGAATGCATCCCAGGGCTGCTTTACAGATCTGATGGGGACTTGAAGATCCTGTTTCTCAGCCACGTGTCTCTTCCAAGCTGTTTGAATCATGATTTCTGCGTTTACTAAGATTTCTACAGTTTTGCAGACCTGTTCCCATAAACACAGAGACATTGATGAGATATACAATAGAAGTCTAAAGATTGAGGAGTCATGCTCTAGAGGAAAAACACCGGTAGGTATGAAAATCCCATGCTGCCAACACATATTTGGTTTCTCTGTCCCATCTATTTCAATCTCCTAATCTGATCTTGACCATCAAAGGCCAGGGACCTCTCACTGATGAGTGGCTTTAAAGTAAGGTAAGATTAATTCTCATATTGGCTTTTCCAGGTCTCAGTGAGAAGGCACCTGTTTTGACCCTCAAGTCTGTCTTTCTTCTGAAATTGTTCAATGAAAGGGTCATAGAAGACAGGCTTTTATCTTCACATTTGACCTTTAAACCAGAATCCAGATGCTTCTGGAGGGACCCTTCACCTCACTTGTCCCTTCAAGAGTCTCTTGGAAATTCTCAGTTATAGGCTTAGAGGACCAATGAAAAGAGATCTTTACTGAACTCTAGAAGGTCAGCTAAGGAGGAGGGATCATTCAGGGATAGCTAAAGGTTGTGTCTGAGGCAAGGATGGGGTATAGCCATCAGCGTGGCCATTGCTGAGAGACAACATCTGACTATCACAACTTAACAGAAGAGAGCGTTACTTGGGCTTAGCTGCAGAGGATTCAGCCCATGACTAACTGGCTCCAAGGCAGAAAGATCCTGGTGTGAGAGTGTAGCAGACTGAAAGCAGAGACAGTGAACAGCACCAGAGAGGAGGGGCAAGGGACCATATAGAGCAACCTATGATGTGCCTCCAGGACCTATCCAGGCACATGCAGCAGTATCTCTTAGCACACTCCTTCCTGCATGGCTCCTAAACCAATCAAGTTGACACAGTGAAGCTTAATGTTCCCAGGGTAATTGTAGGAAGCTGAGCCTTGTGAAAGGCATGTTTAATGGTTCCCCTTTCCCCATAGCTCTCTCCTTTCCACCTATGGTACGATTCTCTCTGGCTTCTTCTCTGTCACCTCCTCAAAGTTGTAATTAAATAGGAAATTAGGAAACTATGACTATATATGTCTCTTTGAGCAATGAAAGAGAAGACAATAAAAGAAACAAAAGCAATGCAGATTACCATTACTAGCTGAACACTTGTATCAGCCTGCCTTGAACCTGAGCCACTGTTTGGGAATCTGAGGGCAGCCTTGCACTCTGGTGATGAGGATGGGCTACTTCACGGGACACAGTAGACTACGTGGGGGTGTTGTACATGAAGAAAATTTCTAGACTGACAGCCTTGTAGATCAGCCAACTGGAAAACTTGAAGGATTTGTACACATTGAAGGAAGCTCCTTAACCTTCCTACACATCACCTTTCTCACATGATAATATTAAACCTATAAGCATGGCCATAAAGATTGAATTTAGTAACTTGCAGAGTGTTTAGAGCCTAAGTGCTTGATAAATTCTAGCCCTCACATTACAGCAACACAGTATGGCAAAGATACAAATAACATCCTGTGTCACGGTTGAATTATGAAATGCCCCCCCCCCACAAAGATCCATATATTGATGGCTTGATCCCCAAGGCAGTAATATTCAGTGCTGGGACCTAGAGGGGTAACCAAACCACAGGGCTTCATCTTCATCAGGGGTCTAAGCCACTGATACAATGGTAATATGATGGTATCACTGATGGGTGATGGCAATGAGACATCAGTCCCAGCTGAAAAGCACTGATCACAGGAACCATGACTTGGAGGATGGCATCTGCTTTCTAACCCCTTCTTATCAGGTTCTCCCCTCTCTCTCCCTCCTTCCTGGAGGCCATGACATGAATGCTCTCCCCCACCATGTTCTTCAACTCAGCATTTCTGTCGTCAGGCCAGTCCACTATGGACCTCTGAAACCATGAACCAAAATAAACCTTGTATCCTTTAAGTTGGTTCTTTTTGATATTTTGTCCATCAATAGAAATCTAATACATTCTGCCTCTAGGAATGTAATGGTTAATATATCATGTCAATTTGGCTGGATGACTGCTAGGTTCTGGGCAGTGGGGGTCTGGCCCTGCAAGGGCAGGGAGAGCATGCCCTGGGGCCCAATTGGTTCCACCCTAGGATGCAACAGAGGCCCGCACTCAGCTTCCTTGCAGAAGTCTAGGTCTTCATAGTGCCATTTTGCAGCTGTGTCACTTCAGAGGAGCTTGTCTTTGCAGCTGCACCACTTTGGAGGAGCTCTGATCTTCGCAGCAGAGCACAGGTCTTCACAGTCAGCGTAGAAGGAAGAGAGAGACTTGATGGATGCTGCAACTGCTGCTCCTCTGCTCTTCATTTTCTGCTGCCATGAACTGCTGCAGTTTGCCTTGGATCCAGTGGGGCATTGGCTGAAACCTCCACAAACTGTGAACTAAATAAACCTGTCTTTCCTTAATTTTGAGTGTTGGATATTTGTCCCACAATGAGTGAAAAGTAACTAAGAGAAGAAATCTGTTGTTCAGAGGAAAGCCAGAGGTTAAAATAGTAAGACAAGATAACTAAAATAATTCCTATGTTCAATGTGGGAGAACAGACCAAGAACAGACCTCTCAAAGAAGGCAACATATGAGCTAGAATATGACAAATGAATATCTGGAGCATTTGCCACATAGATACACTGTAAAATCCTATTAAATTTTATTTTTCAGGCCAAAGAAATGAATGCTCAAAGGAATGTAGGCCCAAGAGGAATATGAATGGGAGAGGAGTCTAAATTCTGCAGCTTATTTACACAAGATTGTTTATTATAAATCAAATGTAAAGTGAATCAGTGCTATAATTTTTTAAATCATTAAAATTTCAAGAACTCCAGTGAGAAAAATCCAGTTTGTGCTTCTTCATAATAAAAGAGAGCTCATAATATTGGTCTTACTATTTAAAGGAAAAACGTCAGGTGCTTCTGCTCTTTAGCTATTGCTTAGCTCTGGAGAGATGGATCAATACTGAGCATCCTCTCTGGACATTATCAACATGAAGTAACTAATACACAATATCTGAAAGAAACCTAAGACATTAACTCTGGGTGGGTCCAATATCTAAGCTTTATTTGTTTATGTTACGGCCAGTTCATCCAGCCCCCAGGGTAGGGCTGGTGCAGCATGTGGTGTCGAGGATCAAACTGCAGTCCCTGCAGTTGCCTAAGCTTGCCTAAGCAGGTGTTGTACACTGCTGAGCTATCTTGAAGGCCCCAGTGGCTCCAGTATCTAATGAACTTAAAAAAATACATGATTATAGTTCTCCTCATTTGGAATGTTCTGCTTGCCCATAACTACCGATTGCTATGACCTTTTACATGATGTGACATCATTTTTCTATATATGATTAAGAATTCTCCAGAGAAACATGTGATTATGCAAGAGGTTGACCAGGTCCAACCTTTGCCACCACCAAGCTAGACAGCAGGGAGACCTGATGGTGTAAGTTCCAGTTAAGTTCAAAGGCTGAAGCACAAGGAGAGCCAGTGTGCAAGGTGTCATCTGGCTCCTGGCAAAAGACTCAATGTTCCAGTTCAAGCTCAAAAAACAAGGAAGGCTGACATACATTCCTGAGGCAGCTGAGCAAGAGGTCTCCTTTCTCCTCAGAGAGTCAGCCTTCCTGTTCTAGTCCACCCTTCAGTGGAATGGGTTCGGGTCCATTCACACTCAGGAGAGCAGTCTCCTTTGCATAGTCTACAAATTCAGATGTTCACAGTAGCCAAAAAGACAGGGGTTATAGCTCAGTGGTAGAGCATTTGACTGCAAAAAACACCCCCCCTCACCGATACCTCCACAGGGACATAGACCACACCCCCCTCACAGATACCTCCACAGGAACATATGACCACATAACTGGGCACCCATGGCCCAGTCAAGTCAATACATGAAATTTACCACCATAGCTAATTAAAGGCTCCAAAATACTGATAAGCAGCTGCACTGCATATGGTAGATTTATTTTTAGAAACTTTATCAATTGCAATAAAAAAGATAGTTATATCCCAAGTGGAATGAGTAAGATTTACAAACAAAAATGACATATTTGGCCTTAGAAGACCTGATTAGTATTTCCTTTACCTCCTAAATTTCTTATCAGTCCCAATAAAGTATAATGTGACAGTATCTTAGTTGTAGTTTTTGGGACTGGATACAATACCCAACACCCACAGTTTAAAGGAAAAGAAGCTTAGTTCAGGACACAGCTTTAGGGGGATTCAGTCTGTGCTCAGCTGGACTCCAAGCAGGAAGAGTGTGGTGGAAGGCTCTGGTGGAGAAAATCTGCTCCTGTCACGGTAGGCAGGAAACAGAGTGACAGGAACACCCAGTGAAGAAGATACACCCTCCAGGTCATGCTCCCAGTCACCTGCTTTGTACAACCCGACCCCACCTCCTAAAACCACATTTAATTCTGAATTCTTTGTAAATTGCCTCTGTAATCCAATCACCTTTCAAAAGCACAACTTCTGAGCACCTGAGCCTTTAGAAGGATATTTAAATCTAAAGCATAACTCAGAAGATCGTAGAAAGGAATCTAAATGTTTGTGCTTTATAGTAAGAAACCTTGCATAGTCCAAGAATAAAAGGCATGAGACAAAATGATTTTGGTTTGTTTCCAAAATAGTAAGGGGCTGTTCTTTATAAAATGGGTATCAAGGGGCCTGGCAGGATGGCTCAGTAGTCTAAAGAGCCTGCTTAGGAAAGCTTAGGCAGCTGCAGGGACCGTGGTTCAATCCCTGACACCACATGCTGCGCCAGCCCTGCCCTCAGAGCAGACTGAGCCGGCCACAAAAATAAATAAATAAACAAACAAAAGTTCTGAAACAAGAAAAAAAATAAATAAATAAAAAATAAAAATAAAATAAAATGGGTATCATTAAATCCAGCTCCTGGATAGAGCATACCTATACAGCTGCCCACACCACATAAAGTAAAACAGCATTTGAACTACATTTTAGCATCGCTTCTCTAACCTGGCTGATGTAAACAGCCAGTTCTGTTAATTTGGGGCTGGGGTGATTTTGTTTACTGGCTTTATTAGTTTTTACTTTATACTAAAATGTATTAAGTGAGAACAATCCTCTGCACTGTCTGCTGTCTGAAATCTCCATGGACTATAAGGAAAAAGTAAACTTTCTGCAAATATTCTCATGCAAAGCCCTTTACCCAAATCAGGACAACACTCTAAGACTTAACATTGTTGTCCTTTGAACTGACCACTGGAACACTCTTTTGTCGCTCACTCAGTGCCTTAATGACATGCCTTATATTCTGGTATCGCCTCCGCTTTTCACTCTTGACTAACTGCAGACATGGAATCCCAAGGCTGGGAGCTCTCATTTTATTTGCCTGAACCTGAGCAATTGCCTTGCTTTGATCAGTCACCTCCTAGAAACGCTCATTGTTCCTTGACCAGTGATTCCAAACTAGTGCTAAGAGGCTGTGAAGAGCCTCTTCCTGGGCTATGTGTCAGAGAGAAAAAGGGTCCGGAGGTAGCCTTGCTTCTTTCACCAATGAGATTCTCCATGAAGATTTTACAACAAAAGGCATCAGGAATATAAATAGTTTTAAGCCAAGTATTTATCAATTTTCCTCTCCTTACTCTTCAGGATCTCCCTAATAATTACACGAAGCTAAACTTCAAAAATCAGCAGGTAGACCTCAGTGATTTGCTGCAAAAATCATCCATTTATTTCCTAGAACAACTTAGAAGTCCAGCGTGGATTAGTAGAAAGTTCTGCTCTGGTTGATGCTCCAGGTGGACTGATGCTTCAACGTCTTGATCCAGGATCTCCATGCCACTAGGTGGGGCAAGTTAAAAATTCATGGTCTAGAAGTGATCCGCATCACTGCCACTCACAGAGCACTGGCTAGACAGTCACTGGTTCCACCTAAATGGAAGGAGATGAGCAGTGTGTGTACCCAGGAGATGAATGAGATCAATGCAATCACAATGTTATACAAGCAATCATTTCTCTTTTCTCTTCATCTTGGACTGACTCCCTATTCCCTTCTAATCTCTGATTTCATAGCACCTGGAACTTTTCCTATTTATTTATTTATTTATTTATTTATTTATTGTTACTTTTAATAAGAAATAACAATGAGACAGTCTCAAAATGCTCTAGTAATACATCCCCAATAATTAATATAATGCATGTTGTTGCACTTGTAGTAGTTATTCGAAGTAGAGGGTGCAGACATGATAATTTTTCTAATCATTATTGGTACAAAAATTTCTTCTCATTGAACTAAGAGAAAGTAGTTGCATACATAGTCTAATATTCCATAATCACAGTGGGTTATTGGCAGAACTGGCAATGTCAGAACTGTTGATTTAGGCCTTTTACAGCTCAGCATACTAATCTAGCTTTACTTTTTATGCCTCATGGTTAAACTTTTCTGCTGAGTGGTTAAGGGCAAGTTGAAGCAAAACCTGTATAACAAAACATGTAACTGTTATATCTCCCAAGCTCAGTCAAATCCCCTCAAGATTTACTTTGAAACCATGTACAGTGCTTTGTAGAACTTTTGTCAGCATCAGACATCTGGATAAGTCATAGCCCTTGCCTGACTAGTTTACTCTCTGTGAAAGCCTAGAGGTTTTTCTCTAGGAAACCCTCCTTAGGCACACTATCCATTGTTGATCCCATTCCTGTGTGGACCTATATGTTCTTCAACAGAAAACTTGGAACACCATTGAGTTATAGGATGTTACAGGACAGCTTCTCTTATGTCCTGAACCCTCGCTGACCTTGAAGGGATAGCCAAAATATTACCTATCATTGTAGCCCTTCTTTTTCTCTAATTTCTGGTCCATAAACTTACATTCTTAACCCTCCAGGAGACAAGCTTAGTGATATTATTACTCTAAAATTCTTTCCGTTAGAGAATCTGTCCAAGTCCTTTGTGGTCCTCTAGTGAACTACCACAGAAATCGTCCACATACACAAAGAGACACACAGATGCAGTGAGGGCAGCTCATTATTAGATGGCATTGCTGTACCTCAGGGAGACACAAAAGCAATCTGTGAGATACAAGCATTCTGATTGCCTAGACATTGTTGGTGTCCATGTCACCAGGTCTTGTCACCATTGTGCTCTTATGTGTATATAAATAGCTGTATATTAATCTTCTGGCCTTGTACAGTACCACTGCACATGTGTATATTATAGCTCATTAGTGACACTAATATGTTCTAGTCTGTTGTTCAGTTAGATTTGTGTGTGTGAGTGTGTGTGTGTGTGTGTGTGTGTGTTTGTGTGTTGGTAGAAATTCACTCATGATTCCCCACTAAGTGCAGAAATAGCAAGTTCTGGAAATGGAAGTTACCCCCCAGAGTATTCTCTAGTATTTGACTTATTCAAAGTTTAACTTATTTTCAATGATTGATGAAAAACATCATTCATATTAACAGAGTACCATTTGATGTTTTTGTACGTGTGTGTGTGTGTTACATGTTAAAATCCGTTTAAATGTAGTTCATCAAATACTCATTATTTCTTTATGGAAAAGACATTTAAAATATTTTCTTTCAGATTTTGAAACCCCTAGTGCTTCATTATTTTTTATCTCGAATCACCCTACTGTGCAGCAGTGCATCTGAACATCTTAGTCCATCTGATTGCAATGCAGTATCTAGTGAGCAATGTTTCAACAGCTCCCTTTTGCCCTCAGTTATCCCCAGTTTCTGGTAACCACCACTAGTTCTCCACTATGCCATGCGGTTGACTTTCCATGTCATGTGTGAATGTAATCATGCATTGTGTGGTGTTCGGTGCCTCATGTATTTCACTTACAACAATGGTCTCCACCTTCACGTTATGTGGTTGTAAGAGACAAGATTTCATTCCCTTTACAAAAGGAATAGTGTCTTAAGCACTCATCAGTTGATAGATATAAGTCCTTTTCACTTCTTAGACACTGTCAACACCTGACAGAACTTTGAAAATTGTAGTATTCATTAGTGGAAGATGTACAAAGAGGCAAGAGAGTGCATACATTGTAGGTGAGAAGAAACTTTAGTATGACACTTTGGTAGGATAATTTGGCAATGTCAAGAAAAAAAAATTCTTAAATTTATTTATATACTTACTTCCAGTATTTCCATTCAATATCTTTTCCTGTGGGTAAACACAAGCATTTAATTTCAAAGTTGTTCAGTATGGCATTATTTATTATAAACTTGAAACGGTTTAGTTTCCCAATGATAAGGAGTTAGTGAAATAAATAAGGCATTTTACCTTATTGGATACTACCAAATAATTAAAGTTGCATTATGAAAATATATTCATTGACTGAAAATTTTTGCATAAATTATTATTATATGTTGTTACTTTGAAAATACCAACATGCATTGCATTCATCTTGAAAACACCTACACGCTTGACAATTTATACCCATGGCTTCTTGATTTTATTAACCTATTTTTCTTATTGCTTGGACATGAATATCCGAAGAAGCCTTCACGAGGTCCTTCTTCAAAACCTTGAATTTGGACCTCTTCACTCTTGAGCACAGTTCTGCACTAACTCCACCATGAACATTCTTTTCCCATCCCGGCTTCAGCATCCAGACCAACAAATGTGATATGCGAGTAACGCAGCAGAGTCCATTCTCATCCTTGAATGTGATCTTATCGCCAGAAGAAAACGGACTTGGACACCAACTCAGAGTAGTTTGTATTTATACGTCATGTAATTATATAAACATAAAAACTATTGGAAATTATGAAGCCCACATTAGGAGCTTGGTATTGAGTAGTTACAAAGATGAAGCATGCTGTTAAACAAAACTCTGGCCAATGACTTGTTTCTTCTAATATCTGGATTCTGACAAACACTTCTATAACCTTGGAAATGCCTTATATGTTTCCTCAACATTTGTCTTGGATATCTGGCTAGTACACAGCTAGACAGAACTCCAAGAAAATGAGCTCTTCTGTTTTGGTAAACTCTCAATGTCTTCACCAGTTTTATCTTGTTAAAACTGTGCTAAGTATATCAATGAATATTATTTATATGATAGTTGTCAGAAAAAAAAAAAAAGATTGTTTACTGGCTTGAAACAAATGCCCACATTTTCTTCCCTTCGGTCTTTGTGTTTGTGGCTTCTGCTCTTTAGACTCTTTTTCGTGGGCATGGTGCTGCCTCTCCTCACCTCAGGTCAACTTGTCTTCCACAATGTCAGAACCAGTGAGCATTATTTATTGGGTGAAAATAATCAAGCACAAGGCACTGTACTGGAAGATTGAAAATATGACAGCTAAGAGTTTTTGCCACATTATTAAGTGTATCCCACTAATTCTTTGCTCCAGTGGGGCCACTGTTCTAAGGAAATCCTCTAAAATTCCCTCCTGGAGCCTGCAAGTCCAGGCACACACCGACTGCCTCGGACCATGCATGTGCAGGTGACAAATTTCTCCTGCTGGGTGTGTTATTGCACATCACAGGGAAACTGCAAAGCAATCCATCTGGGCCACCATTATTCTTTGAAATATAAGATTTCAGAATACGGTGTACCATACATTTATTCTTCAAAGTAGCTTATTAAGAAGAAGAATTGATAGTAACCTGGGTCAAAGTCAAAGAAACATTGAACTGTTCAATGCACAGATAGATAAGGTATTTCATTAACCGGTATCTCAAGCACCACTAGAGGGGTTCTTTATTTATAAATAAAATGTTCAAGCCCAACCCCAATTAAAAATGTATAATTTAGAGGAGAGCAAAAGGTTAAGCTCATATGGATAAGATTACTAAATGTAATATGACTTGCATAATAAATCCAGTATTCTGCGGGCAGACCAAGAGCCCTTTAAATATAACATTACTGTTTGTCATGTATAGTCTTGATAGAGACATCATCAAATTTACTATGATCCTTTTCAAAAAGATGGCTAATGGTGACTGAAATAAGAGTCCTTGTTGAGATGGGTAGTAACAAAGATCACGGAGAGTTCCACATCACACACTTGATGAGGGATCTGATACGTGAAGATGGACACCATATCAGGTGTTCTGCTGATTGTCAGTAACACTCATTGAGGGCTTGTGTCATTTTATGGGCCTTAGAGGGACTGAAACAGGGGGAATGAATTCAGAAAAGTGTGCCCCAAGCTGACAGCTATGGACCGCAAAGTCCTACAGTCTATAAGACCAGAGAGTCTTTCTGCACCTCTGATGAGCTGACATGGATAGCAAGAGGGAAAGTAGCTGGGGAGAACTCACCCAGAACAACTGTAAATGTTCTTAGGACATAGAAATAAGCTTTATCCTCAGGGAGGCAGATCTGAGACTTAGGCTTCCTATTCCCTCATGTTTAGCCACCTTAAATGTGAAGTTTTTTCTCTTCTTTAAAATATCTTGCTTCAGTGATGAGCAGACTATGTGGACAACATGGGTCTGGGTTGGGAGCAAGACTGGTGGCAGAATAGGATGCTGGTTTCTCAATTAAAAAAAGTATTAGGTAGAATCCACTCTGGATCCAGGCTCGGCCTGGGCATTTCTTATCTGTTTGATTTTAAATTTACCTCTCTCTGAACAACACAACTGCCTACTTCCTTATACTCTATTTCAAGGGAACCCAGTATAAATTCTAAACAGTTTTCTCACTCTAGTCACCAGTATGGCTCCACTAGTCCGTCCATAGTGTAGATCAGGAAAATTTCATGATGCCCTGGAGATAAAATTAATATCAGTTTCCAGTATATTCATGCAATGGAATGTGATGCTCTTTATTTTTTTATTTTTATATAAAGTGCCTGCTTAGGCAGAGCACAGTGGTCAGGATTTGATCCCCGGCATTTGCTGGCTTCACCCTCAGGGCACACTGAGACCGCTATTGAGACAGAGTGTGGTGGTGCATGCATGTAATCCCAGCACTTGGGAGGCTGAACACAGGCAGATCACTACAAGACCAACCTACGTAGTGAGACCCTGTACACCCTGTAGACCATGTACTAAATACAATAATAATAATAATAATAATAATAATAATAATAATAATAATAAATAAAAATTGATGTTATCTTTTGGGGGGAGGGTCTATCTCAGCGTGCTCTCAGGTCAGGGGCAGAGAGGAGACAGGGAAAGCCCAGAGATCGAATCCCCTGCCCCTGCACCTGCTTACAAATGCACTAATCCACTGAGCTATTTGACAAATCCTTGGATGCTGTCTTTAAAAGGAAGGAATTTTAGACACTATTGCAACATGGGTGAATATGGAAATTATATTGAGAGAAATAAGCAAGCTACAAAGAAAGACAACAAAATTCGGCTGACATGCAGTATCTAGGTAATCACATTCCTAGAGACCAGTGATGTGGGGGGCAGGGGGCGGAGGGCTGTCAGGTCTGGGAAAAGGGGAGAAACGGTGACCCAGCGCAAACTCAGGGCTTCAAGCTCTGGAGGCTGGAGTGTGCCACCATACTCATATATTTAAAATGACTGAATTGTGCAGCTAAAATGGTAAGTTTTACTTGCATTTTTTACAACATTTTAGATTTTAAAAAAATAATTTTTTTAAGAGCTAGGGGTTTCTTGGGGAGCACAGTCACAACAAAAGGAATTTGAGGGATGTGAGGATCAGTGCCTGGAGACTCAGTGTTGACACCCTCACTGACCACCGTGCTTAAGTCCTCTACCTCTGGGAAGTGCTAAGAGGGCCCGCCCTGCCATTCCAGTCTGCGGGTCCTTCTCTAACGCTGAAGCAGACTGGATCCCATCTGTGACACATTCTTTCCTTAGCGATTATGTACAATGAGAAAGCGGCCACTTTCTTTGTCATAGCAGCCACATCCATGACCGTGTCTCCATCGCCTGCCACCAATCTCATTTCCAAGATGTCTAGTTTTCATGGGAGACAATAACCTAGCCAGCATGCCTTTTTGCAGACACTGTTTTAAGTTCCTTGCCTACAATAGTTTGGATCATCTTTGCTAGGAGGTTCGGGCTCTGTGTAGCCACATATGAAGCCCAAGCCAACCAAACTGCAGGGAGGTGTGTGCTTTACCCGCATAGCTGCCAGGTACCCAGAAGCTTTTGTACCCAGGAAGTTGGCTTCAAGGCCTAGGTCCCTCATGCCTATATTGTCCAGGCTCAAATCCCATTCTCCATGCTTCTTATTCTAACGATAATCTTATTTCCACATTGTAAGAACTTTTGACAGTTGCCCTTATGTGGGTTTCCCACAGCCACTTTCCCTCTTGCAATCCACATTTTGCCCTGAATCGAGAATCTGAATACTTCCAGCTCATTCCCCATCTTCAACCCGGCGTGATGTTGTCTGACGATACCTATTTTCCTATAATAAATCCTACTCTATATGCTATACATAGACGCTTATAGCACCATCCATGTTCAAACTTATCAGCCATATTTTAACAAAGATTACATTAGATTCCATCTGTAGAAATTAGATTATATTAGATTATATCACTTAAGCTATGCTTTTCAGACAGACTGTGAATTATCCATTATAGGTTTAATTTTCTAAATAAAACACTTATTGAATTAAAATATGCATACTGTACAATTTAGAAACTTAGCAAATAAAATTCAATGCATTTTAACCCACTGGGAAAATTGTGCAACATTCACCACAACCAAAGGTCATTTCTGTTATTCGAAGTCAAAGGCTCAACCTATTAGCTATCGTCTCCCAACCCTTCTCCCCTAAAACTGGATAACCCCCTAGATACTATCTTCATAGATTTCCTATTTGAGGATTGTTTTTACTTGTCTTTTCTCTGGCTTCTCTTTCTTATTAAATTTCTCATACAAGGAAAACCATATGATATGCAAAGCCATGGGTCCAGTTTACTTCACTTAGTATTGTGGTCTCAAAGTGCATCTATTTTCTTACAAGTTTACCTTTCCTAAAGGTAGAGTAGTACTTCATGGCATGCAGCCACCTCATTTCCTTTATTCATTTATCCGCTGATGGACATAAGCACTGATTCCAAGATTTAGCAATCAGGAATTGTGCTGCTTTCCATGTAAGGGCATAGGTATCACTGCGGTATGATGCTTTTATCTCTTTGGGGGAAGATACCCAAAGGGGAAGTCAAGTGACTTTTCCTGTGACAAGTGAGTCAAGTGAAATTTCTGCTTTGTAACTTTTTGAGGAATCTCCATACTGATTTCCGTAGTGGTTGTATCAGTTTATACTCCTTATCTGTTGAATTATGTCTCTCTGCTCCTCTATGCGTTCATAAATTGACCCTCAGTGCCTCAAAATGTGAACTGATTTGTATATAGGGTCTTCATAGATGAATTAGTTAAGTCAAGATGAGGTCACTGGGATTGATCCCTATTCCTCTGTGACCAGTATCATCAGGAAGTAGAGAAATTTGGGACAGATACATGCAGGGAATACACCACGGGATTATGAAGGCAGGGATGGAGTGAGCCTTCTGTAAGTCAAGGACACCAAGAATTTTCCAGCAGTCATGAGAAGCTGAGGGAGAAACATAAAACAGCTTCTCTTTCACGGTCCTTGGAAGGAACCAACGTGACAGATATCTTGATCGCAAAAGACTTCCAGGCACCAAAACTCTGAAGCAAAAATTGCCATCTTTTGAACCTATCCATGAATGGTATTTTGTCTTAGAAGCCCAAGCAAATTAATACACCCCTCTAGGTCTTGCCCACAAGCCAGAAAGCCAGACCTCTTCTATCTCAGACTGAACAAGGACAGCACTTCACAAAGCTTTACAGTTCTCTTTATTTGAATCAGAATCCAGTCCACTAAAATCACTTAGAATCCTGATTCTGTCAAATATTGCATTGTCTACCTTTTCTGGCTTCTACTTTATGCAAACTGAATGCTTAACTCGCCTGGAGTAGGGACTAAGTTCTTCCTCCACTGAGATTTATAAAGAGATTGAGTCAATGGTGCTTAAATGACAATGGCCTCACAGAACAAAATACAATCTGCCAGTCTGGCTGAATAGTCCTGGTTTTATTATTGATGTCACCAACAGGCATTTGTGAATAGCGGATTACCCATAGGCAAATCGAAGTCAGTAAATGGAAAGTCATATCTCTTTCCACGAAAATGACTCGGTGGAAATATGATAAAGGACCCACATTTGCAGTACTGTTTTATAAAAACATCAGACATCACTGAAAAAACAACAAATCGACATTTTAACCCATATCTCCACCTGCCTTCTTTCTGTTGTACTATTTGATCTCTGTATCTCTCTGTCCCTCTGTGTCTTTCTGTCTCTCTGTCTTTCTCTGTCTCTCTCTGTATCTGTCTTTCTGGCTCTGTGTCTCTGTCTGTCTGTCTCCCTCTGTGTGTGTGGGGGGGGTCTGGGTGGGTGTGTCTCCCATCTCTATGTGTTTCTGCCTGGCTAGGTAGCTCATAGAACCGACTGCCTTATTTCAATGCAGAGAAATGCTGGGTTTCTCCTTTGCCTTTTGTCTGTTGCAAAATAATTGACCTGAAATTCTCTGCTTGGCATGACACAGCTCTCACTTGTCGGTCACATTTTCTTTTTCTGGATAAATATTACTGTTTGATATTGTTATAAATAAAAGAAACAGCTTGAACTTCACTTTTTTCCTCTCCAATGGCTGCCCAGTAGTATAGAGGACCTATTAACACACCATCCAGCTCCTGAATTGTCATTACCTCCCTGAGCAAGTTGGGGTCAGCCACCTCATCACGTCTCCAGGAACCCAGAAAATCAGTGGCTTGAGATGGCCAAGCTCTGGTGTCCCTTTTGGCCCTGACACATCTGGGTGTTTTTTAGTGAGCGAATTGGAAACAGAGGGTGTCTCATCATGGGTAATGTACTCAAGATGGGAATTCTCTTCCTAAGTAAAGAGGTTTTGCCAGGAATTTCAGAGCTGACAGAGACAGATTGGAACAGGTTTAGTAATTATATTTTAAATCTCTCTCAAAACCTTTTCCCTAATGTTCGTAAGTGAAATATGTCAAAAGCATCACATTCGCTGGTGTGAATTTTTATGGAACATCAAGAGTAAATAATGTATGACTAGGGAGGAAATTTCTATTAACTCTATTTGAGGCCTGTGTAGATAAAGCCATTCAATCTGTGCTTTGCTACAATATGGATGCAGCATTAATATTTATCTATAAATAATTCATGGCTATTATTTTTATAGGTGTCTGAAATGATATATGGCTTTGAAAGACAGATGGGAAATCAGGAGCTTCCTGAAAGCTCCAGACAACATCCTGGATAATAACTCTGCTGTCCGCATGTCAACTGGGCAGGCCACATAGAGCGTTCCTTCCTTTGTGGTCTCCAGAAACTGCTTCCGTCCAGGTGGAATGAACAGACAAAAGCATCCTGGAAAGAAGTCCCAGAGCTAGTAGTGCTGGAGGACCCAGGAGGTCTCTGAGCATAGAAACTTCATGTTGGAAGGCAAAATTAAATTTTGGCTTGCTCCATACCACATTGGTTTTGAGGAATTTAGCACGGGTGGCTGGCCCACTCTTCACTGGGAATATTGCATATGCCATCTCGCCAAAACTGCTGCAATACCCTGAGACAGTGCCAACTTGAGCTATTTTGCATAGATCTACATGCCAACCTTCAAGAGACTAAGATAAGGCAGGGCAAACCAGAGTTTGTGAAATATAAACGGCATTCCAAACATTGGGGTGGATTTAATTAAGAAGCGCAAAAACCTTTGCAATCTGAGTCTACTGAAAGATAAGAAAACTGAGGCTAACAGTGATTACATGTCTCACCCAAGCAAAAAGTGCCGGATTTAAACTGGCTCTGAACCTGAGTCGAAACTCCTTCTGTCCTACTGCACTGCACCATCACACACAGACAAAATTTACATTAAAACAATTTTAACACATCTGAGACATACTGAGATGGATTACAGTTCCTGCCGACCTTGGGAGCACTGAGGCCTTTGCCCAGAAGTCCTGTGTTTGGATAGATTTCAGTGGTGCAAGGGCTGCCCAGTCTTCCCTGCTGAACCACTCACTAGCTAGCAGTGTACCACGAGCCTGAATGTCACAGGTTTGCCTCGATGAGCCCTCTGGAATTGCACGTAAAATGTGTGTGTGTGTGTGTGTGTGTGTGTGTGTGTGTGTGTGTTTCCATAGCTTTCATTTGATTTTTCAGAAAGTCCTCAATTTTAAAGAACGTGAAGCAGGGCCAGGGAGATAGTGCAGTAGAATCAGCACTTGTCTGGCAAGCACAAGGTCCTCCATTCAATCCCCGGTACCACACACACAAAAAAAAGAGCACTAATAACTGAAGGTATAGATTTATGGCACGATTTTCATGAGCCTCTGGCCACTAAACGCTGCTTTGAAGGACTCACTGGTGAGAGCATGGACAGTGTGAGACGGAGATGGTTGTTTTAAAATTGAGACAATCAGTCATTCAGGGGAAGTCGCTGCTGCAGTGAGGAAGGAGAGACTCCCGATAAACTTCGCAGGGTTGAAAAGGGTCCAAATCCATCACATTCAGTCCTTCATGCAAGAGTGGGGAGGGACCCTTTGGGACCACAGAGCACCCCAGGAGCTAGCAGAATGGGGTGTCTGTCAGAACACTGTGACTTTCCAAGGAAGATTACAGGTCCCAGCATTGAAGAGAATTCTAAGCCACTGAGCTAGGAACATAAATTGCACAACTTTCAAAACCATGTGTAACAAACAAAAAGTACATCTTCTGTAACTCAGCAGCCCTATATTTTTTCATGGAGAGACTCTGGCCTGTGTGTACAAGGAGGCTGGCAAAAGAACGTCACTCGTCATTTGCACTGTGAATGGTAGCAGAAATGAAAAGAACTGGAAAAAAAAAAAAAAAAAAAGAAAAGAAAAGAAACTCTATACTTATCACCAAAAGCATGGATTCTATAAACACTCATAGAATGGAAAGTAAACAGAGAAATAAATGAATGAACTAGAACTACATGTGCCAATATGGAAAATCTCAATATAAGTTCCAAACCAAAAATTAAAAAATAGTGAATCACAAAAGGTTATATACAATGCAATAACTTGAATCTAAAATTTAAAATAATGTAAACTAAGTTGCATGTGGTTTATGGTCATGTGTATAAACATGATAAAAATGCAAACCTCTGCATGACAATGGAATCTACAATGGGGTAAAGTAAGGGATGGGGCTTGGGAAGTTTCAAAAGGAGCCTCAGTGTTGCCTGCCATGTTGTATTTCTTCATAAAAATCTAAAGCAATTGTAAACAACAGTGCCTGATTTCATCACAATGGTAGCTTTACTATTACTACCATATCTCTATGCCTAAAATATTTTGTAATAATACTGGACCCCAAGAGAATGCAATAGGCTGTGTTTACTGAAAGCTTTAAGGCTGGGGCTGTCCATGTAGTGCTACATCCCCTGGGGCCTGGCTTCCCGGCAGGCCTTGGCAGATGTCAGTGTCCCTTAAGCCAGACAGCAGCGTCTTGGTTCATTGTTAACCAGGCTGCGTTGGTTTTTCACCCGCTTTATTTTACCTGGAAGCCAGAATCATGCGACAGTGTAATGAAATTAAAATTCCCACTGGAATCATTGTTCTGTTCACAGACAGCCAGAATTCTTTCCACAGTAAGAGCCTGTGTGTGATTGTTACACCATTTAGGAACAAGTCAGCCTACAAGGGCTCGACAATCACATTACTCTCATGGAAAAAGACTTTAAGATCGCTTTCTATTCAGAAGGCAGGCCAGAGAGTGAATAACAATGGCCCTATGCCTTAGGAATGTACTGCTGTGTGTGTGCACGTGTGTGTGTGTGTGTGTGTGTGTGTGTGTGTGTGTTTCCTACTGACAACGAAGCAGTTCCTATTGACAACGAAGCAGGTAACAAAAGCCATGAAGCACATTTCCCACTTGGCTCTACTGGCGCACAGCCCTCCTGCATTTCTCCAAGCCCTTTAGGTACGGTTACCTGTCCCTGGCCCCTCTTTGCCTGCATTCTCTTCTCTTTTGGTCCCCTTCAAGATTTCTCTGCTTACCATCCCCTTAGGTGCCAGACTTCTAACAAAGTGAAAATAGGATTTGGACTTTGCATGTACTCAGTGGTCAAAGATTTATGTTCCCCGAGCTGCAATGCATAGCCTGGAAAAACAAAGCAGGGAGGATATGAGGGTTCATCAGCCTTTCCAGGGCACCCCCATCTCAGGGCACCCTCGATTGCCCTGGACAGCCTTTCTTGTGGAAGAGTTGCTGCCTTCCAACATGTTATCATGATCTTCCGCCATATCAGGACCCACTTTGCTATTTCCTATCTGGCTGACCTTAGGGAAATTTCCTAAGCCTTCTATTCTTTTTTTTTTTTTTTTTTTTTCCTTCAACAGACAAATGTCTCAGAAGAAAAAAGGAAACTGAATATGGTAGATTAGGTGCTGCTGCTCCACTGTACTACTCTATTGCTGTTAGTTTCTCTTAGTCATCGACAGCTGCACAACAAGCAGCCCCCAAACTTAGCTGTGCATCAGAGTGCGTGTTAGTTATGTCACGTATGCATGGTCCACATGCATGATCCGGTGGCTCAGGATCTCACAGGCTGCCAGAGCTGCAACATTGTCCAAGGCTGCAGTTATGTTGAGACTTGCGTGTCAGCCAGCTTGGCATTGCTCTGATGGAATACTTGAGATAAGCAACTGAAAAGAAGAACAGATTTATTTTGTTTAATAATTTTTATTGCACAAGTTTGTGGTGCGTAGTGAATACATTCACCACCGAGAGGAGGTACAAGCACACACTGCATGTTAATCCTTTTCACTTGGCCTTCCTTATACCTCCCTCTAACCTCTCTCCACCCCTGGCATCCCTGACCACCTGCCAAAGGTCTAGTATGCATGCCTGTTTCCTAAAACCTAGCTTTCATTTTGCCCTTCACAATATTTATCTTTGGGGTTGCTCATATCAGAGAAACCATGCAATACAAATGTGCTTCAGTATATGCTAAGGGAAAGACTTACTTTGGCTCATGGCGTCAGAGGTCCCAGCCCATTGTCTGTGGCTCCAAGGCTTTGGCCTATGGGAAAGCAGAATATCGTGGCAGGGCACAAGGAAGAGCAAAGCTGCCAACTTCCTGCAAGCTGGGAAGCAAAAGGGAGAGCTCGCTTCCAAAGCCAAGCCTCAAAGCCTCACTCACTAAGTCACCACACATGGGTTCATGCCCATCCAAGAGGGCAGAGGAATCATGATACTCATGATACAATCACCTCCCAAAGCCCCACCTCTGGCCACTGCACTTGGGATAAATGAATTGAAACCCTTTGGTTTGTGAGCTTTCTAGGGCCATTCCATATTGAAGCCATAGCAGTCTGACAGAGGCGGCAACTGCATCCGAACTCTCCCATGTTTATTGGCAAGAACTGTTTCCTCATGGGCTGCCGGAGGAGTGAGGGTTCTGGTTCTCTACTGGCGGTTGGCTGCCTTGTATTCCTTACCCTTTTGGACTGTCCAACATGGCAGCAGGCTATATTTAAGAGAGCAAATCAAGAAGGAGAGAGAGAGAGAAAGAAAGACACAGACAGAGACAGAGAGGGAGGCGAGAGAGAGAGGGAGAGGGGGAGGTAGAGGGGGGAGAGAGAGAGAGAGAGAGAGAGAGAGAGAGAGAGAGAGAACTAAAATGTTGGTAGCTGTAGGCTTTAGAAGTCATAGTCTCTTATAGCCCAGGCTCAGAAGTGATGTCTCTGCTGGTATTAAACATGCCACATTCTGTTTTTAAAAGCAAGTCACAGTAGGATGGCTCAGTGGTCTAAAGCCCCTGTTTGGGAAAAGCTTGGGTGGCTTCAGGGACCGCAGTTCGATCCCTGGCACCACATGCTGCACCAGCCCTGCCCTCTGGGCGGGCTGAGCCGGCCATAAAAATGAGTGAATAAACAAAGGTTCTGAAACAAGAAAAAAAATAAATAAATAAAATTAAAAAAAAAAAAAAAAAACAAGTCAGTGTGTCCAGCCCATATTCATGGGAAGTTACTACTACACAGGAACATAGGTACAAGAGGCTGGCCCAACTGGCAGCTACCTACCCTTATTTCTCTTTTCTTTCCCATTCTAGGTCATCTTGACCTAAAGGTGACTCTCACACATTGCTCTTTGCTCGACTGATTTTTACCAGTGATGTTCAGTGCATTCGCATCTGCTTACTCTTTCTGAGACTTTCCATTCATGGACTTACATAGATGGCATGAAGTATTCCTGCTTGTGTGTGTCTGTAGCTTCTTTCCTTTCAGGATCTCTGATACAGTAAGATCAGCGATGTGTTCACTGTGCTGGGGTCTCCCTGTGCGAGCTACTGTGACGCACTTGCCAAGGCCAGACAATGGGCTAACACTCCAGATTGTTCATGAGCCCAGTCCTCTCTGGCCTGCAGGCCCCTCACAGCGTGCCCATGAACCTGACAGTCCCTCTAACTCCATAGGAGGCAGAGCCCCTACTGCTACTTCTTAGGAAAACAAGCACAAAGAAATCTCCCTGACCTGGCTCAGGAAGATCCAAGACAAGCCCTGTCTCTGCCTCTTGCCTGTGCTTCCCTGAGGATGAGGAAGGCACTAACTTCCCTTTCTCTTACATTTTGCCCGGGCATCACCAGCTGAGCCTCTGCACGATGCTTCCAAGGCACCCGCTATGGCCACACTTGCACTAGTTTCCCATACATCGTAGATGGCATTCTTGCTCACACAGGACAAGCTATAGCTTGGATCTTGAATATCCCTCAAGGGCCTATGGGATGCAACCTTTTGTCCCTGCCCTGTGGGACCACTGAGAGGTGGTAGACCACTTAAGAAGTAGGACCTAGTAGAAAGAAATTAAAGTATTGAGAGTTTGACCTTGGAAAGGATGCTGGGACCCACCCCCGTTTTCTTTCTTTGCTTCCAGCTGCCATGGGGTGAGTGGTTTCCCCGAGAGCTCCTGCAGTTATGATTTGCCCAAAGCAGCGAGGCTGACTGGCCATGGTCTGAAAGAAAAAAAAAATTTTTTTGAAAAAAAAAAAAAAACCTCTGCCTTACCTATATTGGTTATCAGGGATTTTCTACAGTTTGGGAAAAATTAACAGAGGAAGTCATCTTCACAGTACTGTGTCAAGAAACTTAAGCAAACAAAAGCCACCTTCTCCTTGTCTTTATCAAGCAGCTTGGCTCTGTTGAAGAATCTCAGGGCTTTCAGAGTTTGATGAGCAAACGCTAAGCTGCTTATGCCATTGCCAGTTTTCTCACCTGCCCCCTCCCCCACTGCACTTTGCACTGTGGGGCTCACAGCACCCCAGAGAACCTGTGGGGGGCAGCACAGCCCTGGCCTTCCTCTGCTTTTGTCCTCATCGCCAGCACCAGGGAAGTCCTATGCCTCTGACCCTTCTTCCTCCTTTACAACTGAGCCCGGTGCCTCCTTCAGGAACTTGGGCCTCAGCAACTTGGCCCCAGAGTGACGCCTCTGTGACAAAATATCATGCCATGATAGGATTTGCGGCATAGTATTGAAATGTCCTAACAGGACAAACACTTTCCAAACTGAAAAATCTGAGATGTTCTGAAATTCAAAGCATTTAAAGTGTTGCCATGGCTATCAAAAGCTCCAGATTTTGGAGTCTTTGGATTGAAGGCTTTCTGAGTAGATTTGTCAAAATAGTAACGCTTATGCAAACATATTTTACTAATCCCTAAGCCTTCAAAAACTGAAACAACTCAGTTCTGAGTATTTCAGGTAACAGGTAGACAGCCCGTATTTGTGTGCCTACGCCCTGCCTCAGGTTCATCTCCAAGGTGTACCTAATGCCTATGTTACTGGCTAATGCTTACTGAGCATTCTTTCATATCAACAACTGGGACGTGTTAAGCAGCTCTCTCACAGTCATGAGGTAAGAGGGAGCTTTAAATATAATCGGGTAGACCAGACCCCAAAGTCCATACACATAGCTGTGAGGCCACATTCTCTAGTTCATGTGCTACCCGGACCCCAAGTTCTTGCCCCCACCACTTGCATCTCTGTAGGCTGCACGCTCCTCAGTCTGATACGACTAAACTGGATCCCATTGTTTATATGGGAGGAGACAGCATTCTTACTGCCTTCATCAGAGCCATGGGAAACAAATAGTTCCTTTTATGTGCATGGCTTTTAAATATATTTATCTCATTTGTTCCTAACTGACAGGATAATCATCTCTGTCATCAAAACATGCAGGCACAAGGCAACTGCAGATAAAATAGCTGTATACTTGTGAACATAATCTGCCGCTGAAATGGGACCAACTTGTGCTTACGTGTCTCCAGATTCGGCATTGAGATGCACATCAACCTGGCTGAGGTGCATCATTGAAAATTAGGCAGAAAAAAGCATCAACCACCTTGCACCGTCATTTATAAAGTGGCTCTCAAGTGCTGCTGAGTCAGGACTTCATGGATCGTGCCTCACTGTCCCCTTAAATACCACTGCCTTGCTCGTTGGGGGAAGAGAATGATGTATATTTCTAATTATAACTAACCAGACTCATGCACACACTGGTTGGCTCCCTGCAGGTTACACTACTTGCCAATATCTATTTAACTGTAGCAGTAACAGGGAAAACTCCCAAGTCTAATCAACTAGAAATTCTTCAGCTCTCTCCCTCTTTAATGGAGCCCACACTTTTGCTCTCAAGGTCATCTTCATATATGAGAGGGGACTGAGACTGGGAGAAAATTGGTATTAAAAATAGAGCCAAGTTCAGACAATGTCTCTCTAGTGCTCAGGGAAGATTCTGGCCTTTTGTTATTAATGTTTTGTGCCCACACCCTTCCTCTTCCTAGAGAGCACACTGAGGACTTTCACATCAGCAGCTGCCAGTGTTGGCGTCTTTGGAAGGTTTCGGTTTCCTTCTGGCCTGTGGCTCAGGCCAGGTAAAAGTAAGGCATTTTTAGAAGGGGCCTTCTTCTGGAGTGGAGGGCGGGCAAGAGTTCCAGAGTAGACAGGACACAGATGTTCAACATTACAGTATCAGGTCTGATTCGATCATGATCCCCATGGAGGACTGAAGAAGGCTTTTGACTTAGAGGCGAGAATGGAAAGAACTTCTGGGCTCATGAGGAGAAGCGAGGGCCCCTGAGTTGGTTTGGTGAGACTTCTGGGAACATAGGCCCACATAAGGAACCCAAGAAGAGGTGAGACATTCCCTCCCCATAATGACACATTTGACAGCCCTCCTCTCCTGAAGTGGCCCAGGAAAGATCCCTTGGACTTGACTTCACTGGTGAATAGCCTTTCTCTGAGCATGCTGGGCCATGAGCTGCAGCTTATTGAAGTGCACCATCATGCAACCACATCCTGAAAAGACGGAGGCAGTTTTTAAAGCATGCTAGAGAAACTTGCTATCATCCTGTAGGAAGTACTTTTAAAAACAAAACTGTCATTTGGGACACAAACACTTCATATATATATATATATATATATATATATATATATATATATATATATATATATACATATATATATGTGTGTGTGTGTGTGTGTGTGTGCGTGTGTGTGTGTGTGCAAAATTTCACTTTAAAGGGGACTTTTCTTCTTTCTTACACATCCATGGATGGAGGATGTGGATTTTCATATGTGCTTATCCTGAAATTGTCTTTCTTCAAATTGCATGAAGACTTTGAGAGAAGAATGAGGTGGATTCATCACCCCCCTGCAAGGCCCATGGGCTGGCCTGGCTAGCTCTCACAACCTGGAGCGTGGACTGGCACCTCACTCTTTGGAGACATAGTGGTCAGGCTGCCTGTGAGGACACCTCATGTTGGTGTGCCCTCCTGTGGGGGCAACCTTGCTCAGCTCTATTCCTCAAGGTCTCTGCAGTCCGTCTATTGTAACTAACACAGTCCTAAATGCCTACAAGAATTGTCTATTTGGGCCAAAATTCTCTCTTCTCAGTAGGATGGACCTGCATAATGACAAAAAGAAAAACGACCTTCAAATCAGGCAAGCTGACCTCCAGTGGCACCCTTTAATGATTACTGGCTCTGTGGACTAAGCTCTAAACTTAACCTCTCTTAAGGTCTGTCTATTTTCACAATAAGATCTGCAGTGCTTGTACCAGAGAACTGTGAATATGAAAAGAGTCTAGGTCAGAGTAGCCCTATCGTAAGTGATACCCATGGATGTAACCTTCCTTGTCTGAGTTTTCCAATTTTAATGAAATTACTTTGTAAGATGAAAGGAATTCAGTTTTATATACTGCTTTAAATGTACAAAATTATATTTCATTGGCAAAGGGGCTGATTTAAGTTTATACACATCTCCATAAAATGTATTTATGCACACATACTTGTTGCATGCCAGGACAGCATATACTGAGTGGGAGTATGTGCTCCACCAAACCACACCTCAAATCAAGTACAGGTACAATGAGTATTTGGCTCCAGTGCTGATTTCAAGGCCTTCTCACTAAGAAATTACTAAATTGCTAAATTGCTAAATTGAATTAATGTCCCTCTGCCTAGTTGTTGTAAATAGCTTTGGTACCCAGCGTCTGTTTCCTGGGTCCCTTATTTACTAGTTCTCAAGCTCAGTGCTGGCTGGGTTGGACCAGCAGCCACAGGTCATTGGGTTGCCTTGAGAAATAAACAGATCCCAGTCCTCTGAAAGAGCTAATAAGCCTCCTCCAGGATTTACTTCAGCCTTAAAATAAGAGAAAGAATGCCACCCATGTACTGTGTCTCCAAGGAGGTAGAAACATCTGCCATGCCTCAGGGATAGCACCCACACCCAGGTCTTCTGACTTATTTGGTTGGAAACTAGATCATATCACTAATTGAGTTTCATTCTAATTATTCATGCACTTATTCTTCTTCAGTGCAGCACTACGACGTTTTGTGCATTTGAAACTGGTCGTATTCATTTCTGTGTCCTTAGTGCAGATCTGTGTTGCATCTGACATAGACTGCATTAAGACAGATAGGTGTTTCCACCCCTGAGAAATGTGTGTTCATCTCAGATGCCCATTTCTAGACTGGATCTTTAAATTTTGGGGGCCCTAATTTTTTTTTAGTTCTTTACATATTCTAGATAGAGGACCTTGGTCTGAGTGATTATTGGTCAACAATTTTTCCAAATTTCTGGGCTATCTTTTTACTCTATTGGTGATTTCTGTTGATGTGCAGAAATTTCTCAATAAGAGAAGGTCCCAGTTGTTGATTCTTTGAAGTACTTTCTATGCATTTTGATTTTTTTGTTCATGAACTGTCTGCCTACCCCTATGCCTGCAAGATTTCTACCTACTTTCGCTTCCAGGAAATTTAGTGTTTCTGTTGCAGTGTTTAAATCTTTAATCCACTGTGACTTTACTTTACTGCATATTGATAGACCTGGACATAGCTTTCGTTTCTGGCATATGGAGGTTTCCAGCACCATTTGTTAAAGAGACATTTTCTTCCAGTGAACACGTTGGCCTCTTTCTCAAAGATAAGATTGCTAAGTGTGTTTGTATTTGTGTCTGCATCTTCTAAGCTGTTCCATTGATCTTTAGATCTAGTTTTTTGCCAGTACCATGTTGATTTTATCACAGTAGCTTTGTAGTATAATTTCAAGTCAGGGATTATAATGCCTCCTGCATTGCTTTTGTTGCCCAATGTTGCCTTTGCTATTCTAGGTCTTTTCTGAAATACGAGAGGTAAATCAATACCTGAAAAAATGCTCCACATCATTGGCCATTTGAGAAATGCAAATTAAAACAACATAGAGACACCATCAAACTCCAGTAAGAATGACCATTATAAAGAAAACAAATAATAACAAATGCTGGGGAGGCGGTGGGAAAAAGTAACCCTTCTCCACTGCCGGTATGAATGTAGACTGGTATAATCACTGTGGAAATCGCTGTGAAGACTCCTCAAAAACTAGGCCTGGAAATCCCATTCAACCCAGCTCTTCCCCTTCTGGATATTTTCCCAAAAGAACTGAAAACATTATATCACAAGGATATATACGTACCCATGTTTATAGAAGCACAATTTCTCACAGCCAAATTTTGGAAACAACCAAAATGCCCAAGGAATGGACAAAAAAAGATGTGATATTTTTATACAATGGAGTGTTACTCAGCTATAAAGAAAGACCATTTCAAAACCTTCATAGGTATGTGGATGCAACTAGAGGCTATACTTGTAAAAATAAATCAGGTCCACATGTGTAAATATCATGTTGTCTACCTAGTGTAAGAACCTGAAAGAAGAAACAAAGCCTGAAGAGTATAGCAGATATAGTAAAATGAAAAGGAACAGGACTTAAGGATTAAACAACAAACATGAGAGAGTGGAGAAAAGATAGGAAAAAAGGGAAAGGAAAAATATGCAAGTATATACACAGGATGGCTGAGGTGAATGTACTAAAAATTTCCACCATTTTTTTGAAAGTAGCAGTTAATGTGTAGAACTTTCACTTTGACTACTTCTGTATGCTGATATCTGCAATCGGTACAAATACATCAAGGATAGTGATGTGTAATACAAAAACCATGCTGAGTACTTGTCATTTTGGTCTTCTAATTGTGCACCATTTCTAATGTCATAGCAATTATTAATATACTCTCTTTAAATTTAAAAAATATAAAAAAGAAACAAAAAAGAGAGTCTAGAACAAAACTTAAGGCTTCTTCAAAACAAGCAGTAATATGCAATCATATGTTCAATCTTATATAACTGCATCTGTTAATCTGAACAACCGATTTGATAATAAAAATAGATAATATATCAACTATTATTAATCAGCTATTCTTTTTTGGAGGTGGAAGGTCTGCAGGGTGTTCAAGGTCTCACTACTATATCGGACTCATAGTGATCCACCTGTTTACAGCCTCTCAAGATCTGGGATTACAGGCATGTGCCACCACACCCAGTCTCAATTGCTGTCTCAGTGAGCCCTGGGGGCTGGGCCAGCACAGCAAGCCTGGGGATCAATCCCCTGGCCCATGCACTTGCTTTCAGGTGCTTTAAAGCCAGCCCTCATATCAACTGTTCTTGATTTGAAAATCTGTAACATATGTATTGTAGGTTATCTTGTTTCTGTCTTTGTTTCTGATCTTCGTTCTCGCTTTGATTTTACTTTTCAAACTAAAATACAACAAAACTTTTTTAAAAAGACAAATGGTTAATTGTTTTATCAATCTTATATACCTGTATGTATTAATCTAAACTGATCTGATGATGAAAATATGTAATATAACCATTGTTAAATTTAAACAATAAAAGTACTAATTTAAAAAAAAACTAAGGCTTAGGGATATAAGAGAGAACGGAGATTCAGGCAGCGTTGGTCCATGCCTTGAATGGTGTTCGTAATCAATATTCAATGTCTATTATATTTATTTAATTTCTTTCCTGTATATTCTTTAAAACTTAACAACTTCCTGTATTTTTTGGATCCAGTCATTAAATATCATTTAGTGATGATAATGATAAAGAAAAGGATCGTAAAAAAAATAATAAAAAAATAAAAAAGACAAATGGGTGTGGGTGGGTGAACAGGGGAAAGAGCAGATGGATGGATGGATGGATGGATGGATGGATGGATACATGACATGATGGTTGGATGGATGGGTGGATGATATGTGGGCACATTTATGGATAAATGAATGGATGGGTTGGTGGGTGAGTGGATAGATACACAAGTGAGCAGTTGGATGGGTAGATGATGGGTAGATGAATGCATGGGTATATGGTGAATGGGTAGATTTGTGGGTAAATCATATGTAGATGGGTAGATTTGTGAGTGGAACATTTTCTAAGATAGTCCTAAGAGACTTGTTTTAAATAATTATTTACATATTCTTAAAAATTGTCAAGTGCTATGTCATCAGATGATGAGGCTTACTAAGCAATAGCAGATAGCTACATTGCCTGGCTCCAGTCTTGCATATATCCACTTCTGCTGCGAGGTTATGCCTCATCTGTCTTCTGCCCCTGTCTCACTACCACTATCCCTCCTTGTCATTCCCTCGTCTTTATCTCTCAGCCTCAGCTTGGATTATTGAAGCTCAAATTAACTGTGACATATGTGTTCCCACAGGGCTATAGAAATCTTGCCAATGAGCACCATCTGATCTATATGTGGATACACGAGAAGTTTACAACCCTTCTTTGAAACTCTAGAACAGCATGTCCTCGCTGCTGGTTCATGGCCCCCAGTATAAACACCTGTTAATCAATTGCCCTACATACACACACTACTTACAGTGGTTATAACTTAATCCTTTTGTTTCTCCACCTCCTGTTCTTCTCCCTCACTACCAAGGTCTGATTAGAGATTTCTGGTCCATCTCTGAGATACAGTCATATGCAGACTGGAAATTCCACTGGCATGGATAGATTTCCTGCTGAAGATGTTGGCAACCTTGATTCAGTTTATCTAATCACTCAGTCTACCCAAATAGAATTAATTGCTTCCAGTTCTACAATATATTTTTATTAGCCCTTTCCTGACACCTTCCAACTTATAATCATTATAAAAGTAATTAAGTGAGGAACTTCTAGCACCTAAAATCAGTGCCTGACTGTTCTTAGCATTAGCCACCTTTCCTGACAGGAGCTGTCAGAAAATGTCTCCAGCTGTGCTGACCAAGGGGCATGAAAGGCAGCTGGCAGCCCCTGCTGTCCTTGTTGTCCCCACAGCTACTAGCCCTGGCCAGACAGGACATTGGAACTGGGACAGAATCCAGTGTGCACAGAAGTCTCTGTGCTCCCCAACCTCTTTCAACTGTCTTGCTACTGGTCCTGGTGCTGCAAACAGGCTTGGTAGTTTTGATTCTCATTCTCTTCCCTATTTTATTAATTCATAGGAAAAGAAGATAGGAATATCAGCTTCACATTGTCGTCTGGATAGGGTTTCAAGGTTTGCACTTCGCTGCCTGAATTCACCCAATCTCTGACACTATGGTATTAGGAGATAGGACCTTGAAGGTCCCTTGAAATTGGACTTCTGTGCTTCCAGAACTGTGAGAAACACATGGGTAGTGTTCATACGTTGCCCAGTTTAAGGAATTTTGCTATAGTAGTCTGAAATGACCCAGACGACTTTCAACCACATGGCCCCCTCTGAGTCTCGAAGTAACAGTAGGAGGAAGAGTTTATCCCTCTCCTGTGGCTTTTTTTCTGCAAGCTGAGGGGAGCTTTGTCTTGTTAGTAGTTATCCTTTCCTGAAAGGGGTTATCCTTTCCACTCACCTATCTGACTGCCTTAGTTAAGTGGTCCCTCTCTCCCTTCTTTCCTTCCTTTCTTCTTCCCTCCCGCTTTCCCTCCCTCCCTCCTAGTGTCCTGCAGCAGACCTGCTGCCTGGGTATTCAGTCCGGAGGAAGGCCTGTCCATCCAGCTGCGGGCCTGCTTCCTACATAGATGTCACCAGTGCTCAGCGTTCAGGCAAGTGGGCTGTTCTGTACAGTATTGAGGGAAAGATCACCTGGAGATTTCCCACTCCCATCATTCAAAAATGGGCTATGCTCATGCAGGTTCAAACCCAGGACTAGGGGTGAGATATCTAGGTGTGAGTCCCAACTCTGCCCCACCCGCAAGGTGCTCAGCATAGCACATCAGTTGTGCTGAGCTCCAGTTATCACAAAGTGATGGGGGTTGCCTTATATCTACAAGAGTTTTCAATCTCCAGTGCTGTGGGGTCAATCTCAAGGTCAGTGGATGCACTCAGTGTCAACTATTCCTCCACCTTCTAGGCCTCAGAGTGGGTTCCCAAAATAATCTCAAATCCCTAAGACTTGAGAACCCTTGGCCCTCCACGTTGATGATCTTATAACTCATTCTCTACCTTCGGAAGGCAGGCAAGGGCAAAAGTAAAGCAATGTCTGGGAGGAGCCTAGTCATTTCACTTCTCAGTCTTGCTGTTGGGTGAAGGAAGGGTCTTCAACTGTGTCACTTCCTGCTGACCTGTGTAAGTCCAGATGGCCAATGAGGGAGGCTGTAGAGTTGCTATCCTGGCCTTCCAGAAAGTTATGGGGCGATTTTGGCGAGAGACATCATCAGAATATAGACCCCAAAACTAAGAATGTAAACATAGAATGTAAAGAAGATAGTCCTAGAAATCCTAAAACATCTTTGAGGACAGAAATATGTCTCTTGGATGTTGGAAAGTTAACACACATGGTACAAAAGCACTAGCTAGGTCAAGATACGGGTTTCAAGATAAACCTTGACTTTGATGCTTGTGTTCTTGACCAAAACGACCAAACTCTTAAGACAACGGTTACCTCAAATAAAAACTAGGCACTGTAATTTCTTTTTCATGAATTTAGAGCATGAAGATTTCCTGGAAATTTATGCAGGTATTTAAAAATAATAGTGTGCTTACAATAATATTGCTATAAATTGTGCATAAGCTGGTAGTGATAAAATGAGTCTAAAAGTTTGATTTCTTCAGTATATCTCAGAACTTCTCAGGAAAGAAGAATTTTTCCTTGGCCATTGTTTTTCAGTGATTTGTGTCAGGTGACTCTCAATTAAAAAATCTTACACTATGAGTAACCCATAGATATATGCTATAGGTATACATAGAAAAAAAGTTTTAATATAATTACACTTTCCTAAAATAAAATGGATTTGCTATTTTCTAATTGTTCTTTATTCTACTATGATAAATTACTGGGATATGCCTTGAAATTAATACAAAAGCCACCAAAGGCCACAAGTATAGTTTAAAGGAATTAGTCTATATTAGAGTTCAGAGGACCGCTGTGAAGAATGAGAGAGATTATCTTTGGGCTTTGCAAATCACAGCACTTTCATTGCAGAAACCAGCTATACATGATGCATAACTGAACAGATGTCACTATAACTTAGTTACATATGAAAAATAATAAAGGTTGCCAGGGCCCTTGCTAACCCCTGATCTAAATGCATTCGAGCTCTTTAGGGGAAATTTACTCAAAGACTGTAGGACAATGATGCACATGACCTTAAAAGCTACCTGGATCTCAACATCCATTGTAGAGCTTTCTGACAATTTCACTTTAGGCTTCTTGCGTCAGTCTGCCTTCATGGAGAGATAGCAAGAGCTTCTGACCTAAGAATCAGCTAGCACTGAGTATCATAATTATCAAATTACTGTAAAGTAACACACTAGTATCTGGTTTATAAAGGAATTTCTTGTGAGTTGAGTAACTACATCATTGCCTAAGGGTCTGATCTTTGAAAAAAAAAAGATACGACATGATTCCAAGCCTACAAAATGAGTAAGTCCTGAGCATCACACCTCTCAGAGTACTATGTTCCTGTCTCGCTCCCTTGCCCTAATGCTTGCCTGGAAAAATCAGTCAGATTGATGGATTATGAACTATGGAAACCACATGTTGATACATTCTGCTCTGCTTGTCTGACACAAGAAAACTAAAGGGGTCACTACAGAGCAGGGAAGCACTTTCACCTGGAATTTTCTAATATATAAACTAAGGGACTGTTTAGGATGAATATTCAAAAAAATTATCCCATCACTAATTGACTAAAATCTATTTCACATCACTGTTAACTATTGTCATAGACAATAGTTATATTATACACAATATGTATGTTGTTGTTATACACAATGTATAAATATTGTTATGCACAATGTATATATATTGTTATGTAGATATGTGTGTATATATATTTATTTAAAAATTATTTAAAAATATATGTAAGGAGGAAGAAATGATGCCTGTGGTCTCCATGCCTACGCAACCATCACTAAATGAATGTGAGTAGTCATATATACATAAAATGAATGCACGTGGAATAGAAAAGAAGAAGTAGAAATGAAGTCATCACGCTCCGGTAACACAATGGTATACACAGAGAAATCTGTAAAGCAGCAGAATTAGTAAATAAGTGTATCAAACTCATTGAATGCAAAGCCAATGTATCGATACAATACAAAAACTAAGTTGTAGTCTCATGAAACAACTTTAATAAATAATTAGAATCAATTAAGTAAATGATATTATGTGTATGATAACATTTTAAATACTTTGGAAGTAAACTAATATACAAGACTAGTGCAAATAAGATATATAATGCTATTACAAAAATAAGACCTAAATAAATAAAGGGATGTACATATTCATAGATTGGAATAGACTATTAATTTTTCATCCCTAGAAATAGATACACCCAACTGAAATGAACACTTAGGTTCGTCAACACACAGGTCCCAGAATGCCTGCCACAGATCTTTTCACAGTAGCTAAAAATTAGGAATAATTTAAATGCTTATTGATAGCAGAAATTAAATAAATAAATAAATGGAATATTGTGTAGCAATAGAATGAATTCCTTCCATGTATAAAATGTGCAAAAATCTAACAAAAAATTGAATAAAGTAACCACATGGTTTAATTGTATAAAGTTTAAAATAGACAAGACAAGCCCATGGCATTAGGCATCGGGAAGGAGGCAGCTGCCCTCCTTTACCTGAGACCTAGGAGTTAACGACAGTGAATTTGCAGGGGTAAATCTCGGGTGATCCTGGGCAGACAGAGAAGCTTGGTTCCCATGCTCCGCAGGGACTCCAGGAGTGCCTCTGCTGGGTAGATACTGTTCTCTCTGTACACCTGATGGTCACGACATGGCAGTGATGTTAAGCTCAATTACCTATGTTACAGAGTAAGAGTATCACGAAGCTTCTCTGCTAGAGGGTTGAGAATATACGTTAACAGACATTCAGTTACTTAAGAAAAGCACCCCTGATCAGGCCACCTGTGACTTGTGATCTGTTCTTTATCTTTTCTATGTGCTTCACTAATATATTAATCAAGCATTTTCAGTCGACCTCACATTATTTTTTATTTTCTTTTCTTTTTATTTTGTATTACATTTAATAAGAAATAACAATATGATAGTTTCAAAACACGTTAGCAGTACATTCATAATAATTGACACATTGCATATTGTTGTCCTCATAATAGTTATACAGAGCACAGGGTGTGGACATGATATATTTTCTAATTTTTTCACTTTTCTCAATTGGCCTAAATTTCAGAAGATTTCTGTGTGTATGCGTGTGTGTGTGTGTGTGTGTACATGCATGTACTTGTGTGCCCATGCATGTGTGTAAACTGGCAACCTATTGTTCTTTATTCTACTTGAAATAAATAACTGACCACCCTTGTTAAAATTGAATTGAAAACTATCAATGGCCACAAGTACTGCTTAAAAAGAATTGGTATATAATGGTGAGAGAGCCCCTGTTAACACCCAAAAAGAGAGAGAATTTTTAGGTTGTCCAGACCAAAGGCAATCAGGATAAATTCAAAATATTTCTACCATTAAATGTTAAAAATTAAAAAGCATGCAGGTGTGGTGGTACATGCCTATAGTCCCAGCACTCAGGAAGCTGAGGCAGGGGGATCACTGTGAGTTCAAGACCTGCCTAGGCTACAAAGTGAGACCCTGTCCACCCCCCCCCCAATAAAAACACCAAAATTTAGAAAGCACTGTATAGCCAGCCAGATAGCTCAGCAGATTAAAGTGCCTGCTTAGGCAGATATAGGGACCAGACTGATCCCTGGTGTGCCATGCTAGCCTCAACCCTGGGGTGCAGTGAGACAGTGATTGAGACTGACCATGGTGGGGCACCTTTAATCCCAGTGTTTGGGAGGCTAAAAACACGAGAACTACTATGAATCTGATCTGTGTAGTGAGACCCAATCTGTGTAGTGATACATTTTAAAAATGCACTATAATTAAGATATTCATTAGTACAATTGTAATAAGGCAAATTAATGAAATAAAAGACCTAGATATGATATAGCATCTCAATATGACAGAAATGGTACCATGGATCTTCTTAATAATAAATGATGCTAAGTCAACTGACACTGTCATCTGCAAAAGGAAAACTTGACCCCTAGTTCAGTCCACAGAAAAAAACTTGATTCTACATGGATTATAGAACATAAAAGAAAGCGTCCTCAGAATTGCTGATCTTAGCAAAGATGGTTTAAGTAGGAAAGTATAAGAATTAGTTATAAAGGAAAAAATAGATATAGTGAACACTATTGAGATAATGGGATTGTAATCCACAGATTTGGAGATTATACTTTGATTCATTTTTCCAACAAAAGCTTAACATCTAAAATATACACAAATAATAAAGATATAGATAATTCCATATCAAATCAGACAGAAGCTTTGAATAGGCACTTTAAAAGACATAGCAATCAGCAGGAAGATGTCAATGAAGTCACAATAAGGTACTAGTTACACACTTGGAGAAATGAACAAAATTAAAAAGGTTGACAATGCCAAAAATGAGTCAGATGAGAAACAGCTAAAATTATCAGGCACTTCTGAGAAGTGTGTGTTCATCTCACATGCCCATTTGTGGATTAGGTCTTTGAATTTTGGAACCCTAATAGTTTTCAGTTCTTTATAAATTATAGGTAGAAGACCTTTGTCTGAATACTTATTAGTTAAAATCTTTTCGAAATCTGTGGGTTGTCTTTTTCACTCTGTTGGTAATTTCCATTGATGTGAAAAACTTCTTAAGCAGAAGAGATCCCATTTGTTGATACTTTCAAGTGTTAAGCGTGCATTTTGATTGCTGTCCAGGAAATTTTTGCCTACCCCGATGTCTTCAAGATTTTCTTCCACTTTCTCTTCCCGAAGATTTAGTGTTTCTCTTTTAATATTTAGATTTTTAATCCACTTTGACTTTAGTTTAGTGCATGGTGATAGACTTGAGTCATCTTCACAATGTTGGATCTTCATATCCAGGAGCAGGGAATATCTTTCCATTTTCTGAAATTTAGGATCTCTTTTTTCAGAGTAATGTAGTTTTCATTGAAAAGGACTTTTACTTCTTTAGTTAGCTTAATCCCTAAGTATTTCATTTTCTTCGGTGCTATCATAAAAGGTACTGCTTCTCTAATTTCTCTCTCAGTGTGTTTGTTATCTGTGTAGAGTAATGCTACTGACTTTTGTGTATTGACTTTGTAACCTGCTAAGCTGCTGAATTTGTGTATTAATTCTAGAAGCTTCTTAGTGGAGTTTTTTGGGTCTTCCAAGTAGATTATCATGTCATCTGCAAATAGTGATAGTTTCACTTCTTCTTAACCTATTCTTATTCCTTTTATTTCTCTTTCTTGTCTAATGGTTGCAGCTAATGATTCCAGAACTATATTGAATACGAGTGGTGATAGAGGACAACCTTGTCTTGTGCCACATTTGAGAGTCAAAGTTTTCTGGTTTTCCCCATTTAGAATTACATTACCTGTTGGATTGTCACAGATGGCTTTTATCAGGTTGAGGTAGAGGCACTCTATTCCAATTTTCTATAAGACTTTGAACATGAATGAGTGTTGGACTTTGTCAAAGGCCGCTTCTGCATCAATTGAAATAATCATGTGATTTTTTGGTTTTGGCTCTATTAATATAGTGTATTTCATTTATAGAGTTACATATATTGAACCATCCTTCCATCCCTGGGATCAATCCTACCTGGTCATCGTGTATAATCTACTGGATGAGTTGTTGCATTCTAGTGGTGAGGATTTTATTGAGGATTTTTACATCTGTGTTCATGAGAGAAACTGGCCTTTAGTTTTCTTTTTTAGTTGCATCTCTGTCTAGTTTTGGTATCAGTCTAATACTTGCCTCTCAATGATTTTGGAAGGATTGCTTCCTTTTTTATTTCATTGAAGAATTGAGGAGTGTTGGGATTATGTCTTCTATAATTTTTTTGTAGAATTCAATGGTGAATTCATCAGGTCACAGACTTTTCTTTGTTGGTAGACTTCCTATTACATTTTGTGTTTCGTTGTCTGTTACTGGGTTATCGAGAGTTCTTACATCTTTATTCAGTTTGAGTAATTTGTACTTTTCTAGAAATCTGTCCATTTCATCTGTATCTTCAATTCTATGAGAGTAAAGAGTCTCAAAGTAGTTATTTAGGATCCTCTGAATCTCTGCTGTGTCTGTAGTAATTTCACCCTTTGCATTCCTTATTGCTTGAACTTGAGTCCTTTTTTTACTCATTTTTATGAGGTCAGCTAGGGGCTTATCAATTTTAGGTAATCTTTCAAAGAACCAGCTTTTTGATTCATTAATTCTGTGTACTATTTTCTTTATTTCAATTGAATTAATTTCTGCTCTAATCTTTATAATTTCCTCCCATCTTTGGGATTTGGATTCCGTTTGCTCTTCTGTTTCTAGTCAGTTTAGGTGTTCCCTGAGAGTATTTACTTGTTCCCATTCTGTTTTCTTAATGTGTGAATTCAGAGCTATAAATTTCCCTCTGAGAACTGCTTTCATTGCACCCCAGAAGTTCCTATAAGTTCTGTTTGAATTTTTATTAAATTTTATATATTGTTTAATTTCTTGTTTAATTTCATCTGTAATCCACTGGTTGGTGAGAAAAGTGTTTAATTTCCATGTATTTCTGGAGTTCTTGTGGTTTCTTTTGTCATTTATTTCCAGTTTCATTACACTGATATCAAACAATATGCAGATAATTTCTGTTTTGTTGCATATGCTTAAGCATGACCCATGTACTAATATGTGGTCTATTTTAGAGAATGTCCATGTGCAACTGAAAAAAATGTGTATTCTGAAGTGGTTGGGTAGGACACTCTGTGTATGTCCACTAATTCCAGTTGTTCCATGTTCTGGTTCAGTTCTGCTACTTCTTTGCTAATTTTTTGTCTGCTTGACTTATCTTTTTTCGGATAAGGGGGTGTTAAGATCTCCTGTTAAGATTGTGGTATTGTGTATTAGATTTTTCATGTCCATTAAGGTTTGTCTTATATAGCGTGTTGCTTCAGTGTTGGATGCATACATATTTATGTGTTACCTCTTTGTCTTGAATTTTTCCCCTAACGAACATATAGTGACCTTCTTTATTTCATTTCACCAATCTTAGTTTGAAGTTTAGACTGTATGCAAACAGGATTGTTACCCCGGCTTGCTTGCTTGCTTTATTTATTTATTTATTTGTTTGTTTGTTTGTTTGTTTATTTGAGGTGCTGAAGAATGTAGTATTGTTTTCCAACCTTTAACTTTTAGCCTATGAGTTTCTTTACGAGTTAGGTGTGTTTCTTGTATACAGCATATTGTTGAATTTTGCTTCCTTATCCACTGTTCCAGTCCATCGCTTTTAATTGGAGAACTGAGTCCATTTACATTGATGGTTATAATTGAAATGTATTGGCTTAAGATTGACATGACTTTCACTTAATACTGTTTACCCTGTTTTCTCCTGTGTTTAATTGAGTACCCTATTTGGTGGGATCTTTCTGTTCTCATGTCTTGAATTTGAGTCATTTTGGTCCCTCTCTAGAATATTTTTTAGTATACTGTGTAGGGCTGGCTTTGACGTCATAAAATTCTTTAGTTGTTCCTTGCTGTGGAAGTATTGCTCTTCTCCCTCATGCTTGAAAGAGAGTTTTGACGTGTATAGCAGTCTGGGCTCAAATTTGTTTTCCTGGATGACTTGAAGCACTGTGCTCCATGCTCTTCTGACTTCATGGTTTATGAAGAGAAATCTGCCATTATTCTGATGGGTTTTCCTTTAAATGTGATCTGTTTCTTTTCTCTAGCAGCTTTTAGTATATTATTCTTGTGCTGAATTTCTGAAATCTTGACTATTATGTCTGGGTATGTTTTTAATTGAGTTGATATTATTTGGTGTTCTGTATGCTTCAGTTACCTGAATGTTCAATTTTTTTTTCTCATATTTGGGAAGTTTTCTGCTATTACTTCTGCCCATATTCTTTTTATATCATTTGTGTTGACTCCTTTCTCATTGATTCTTATTAATCTCACGTTGTTCATTTCTGCATCATCTTGCAGATGTTAAATTATTTTTTCCTGCATCCTGGTTGTTTTTAACAGATCCTTTCTTAGCTTTTCACTAGCTGCAAGATATGAGACTTCATCTTCACTTTCATTCACACAGTTTTGCCAGCTTGTGATTGAGATTTTATTTTCTTGTATATCTCTTTGAAACTGTTTCTTATGATCTATTTCTTTCCTATATTGCTTAACCCAGGAACCCATCATTTTCTATTTTCCTCTAATTTTTTTTAATCAATGTCTTCTTTAATAGTACCAAAATATCTCATTATAGTTATCCTTTCTATCTCTAGTTCAGAAATTATTTCTGTTCTGTTCTCCTCTCTACCTTTTTGTAGTTGTTCCCCTACTTTAGATCCTATCTATTCTGAGATGTCCTTTTTTAACTTCAGAGGTTATTTCTGCTCTGGTTTCCTCTATACGTTTCTGCAGTTGTTTTTCCACTTTAAAGTCTATTAATTCATGCATTTCTTTTTTACTTCAGATGTTATTTCTGATTTGGGTTGCTCTGTACTTTTCTGCACTTGTCTTTCTACACCAGATGCCACCAATTCAGATATTTTGTCTGCATGATTCCCATTTTCTTCCATGGTAGTGTCTCTTGTATTTGTTTTGGGTGGACTTGGGACCTGGGATTGGATCTTGCTCCTTGTCTTTATCATTTTTTTATAGCAGTGATCTCTGTACTTTGGTAAGCTTATACAGTTAGTGCCTGTGGAAATTTGGGTCTGGATCCCCCAAGCTTGTTCCCCTCCAGGCATGCCTGGCTGTGAGTTGGAGCTTAGGCGGCTGGTCACCACAAGTCCCCATGAGTCAGTACAGTGGTAGGTCATGTGGGGACTGTGGGTGTAGTCGTGATTCTGGCAGTTATGGAGTTGCGAGATGAATGCTGGCTGAGAGAGTTCTTACCTCGCCGACGTGAGCCCTGGTAAGGAAGGTGAGTGGAATTGGAGCTCATGCTGTTGATGAGTTCAGGGGATGGACTCGGTCTGTGTCTGCTGGTTGTCCCAGTCCAGATGGCGGATGGGGTTCAGGCTGGAGTTTGAGGATGGTGGGTCAGGTCTGGGGGCTGGAGTTTGGGCCAGATATGGCCAGTCAGAATTGAACACAGGTCCAGGGATGGCCAGTCAGGTCCAGGGGCTGGAGTTTGGGTCGGACACCACGTGGCCAGTGGGAATGGCCAACCTCACATTATTGATAAATATAAAATAATGTTAGGGAAAAAAAATAATATTAGGGTATGTGGAAAACTGCTTAACTCCTCTTTGTTCTTTGATCAGTGAGCCTTTTCCTGCTCATCAGAACAATAATATCAAGCTAATGCTCCTTCTTTCCTATGTGTTTGGTAGGTGCTCCAGGGTAGCCATTGTCATTACAGGGGTTGGGGATGCAGAAGGGGGAGATTTTCCTATATTGAGGAAATGTTACTTCAGCAGCGGGAACAAGCAATAGTCTAATAGACAAGATGTGCTCTATATAACACACTATCAGATCCTTATAAATACAACAAAGAAAAACAGAGAGTGACAGGGGCTGGGATTTTGAAAGAGATGTTCAGAGAAGGGCACCATCTATAGAGACTTTTCCTCAGTAAAGACTTGAAGGATGACAGGTACCTAGCTATCCCAATATCTTGGTGGGGCAATCTTGGTAGGTACAAAGTAGTTGATACAAGAATATAAAATTAGTCTCCCAAAAACACTTAGGACAAATGAAACTATTTTGAGCATTCTTTTGCCAGCACCCTTTGTTCATGCAACTAGAGAAAATGCCAGTATCTTAGCTAATGTCACCAAATTTCCAGGGGCCCCTAGACTTGCTCAATATGTATCTGTGGAATATATACCTTCCGAACTATATCTGTATAGATCCAGTCAGCTCCCTTTATGTGAAGATATAGATAGACCTGCAGCTGACGATTCTACTACCAAAAATAATTGGATTAAAATATTTGGGAAAAAAATATTTCTGTACTGAGCCTATACAGACTTTTAAAACTTTTTGGCCTCATTCCCTGAACAATACTCTATAGGCATTATTTATAATACCTTAGGCATTTTAAGTAATCTTGGAATGATTCAAAGGCTATGGGAAGACTGCAGAGGTGGGATGCAAATATCATGTCATTTTATAGAAGATGGGCATCTGTTGATTTCGGTATCCACTGGGCTCCCGGAAGCAACCTCCCTTGGATACAGAGGGATGATTATAATTTATTTTCTGGGCTATCTGTTCTGTTCTTCCCTTGGGACTGATCTGTTTGTTAACATCAGTCCTATGCTGTTCTAATACTGGCTTCTGAGTGTGTCCTAACATTTGGCAGTGCTGTGTCTCTTAACACTCATAAAAGCCATCATTCAAGCTGTGGCAATGTCCCGGAGACCATCATTAAGTCAAAGTTGATGGCGCCATTATCCTTTTGAGTGCCTGTTCCTAGTAGTTCAGTGGAGGCAGCTAATTTAAGCTTAATTTGAAATGAGAAGTGGGCAATGCAGTCTAGGGCCAGGGAGAAGACACACAAAGGTGAGAAAAGCTTAGAGCAGCCCCTTAGGATGAGTCAGCAAATTTGCGGAACAGACACTGGCAAGTCTGCCAAAGATGGCTCAGGGTTTTCTGTTAAGCCAAGCTTCTTGAGAGCTGTGATAGCATCTAAAAAGGCCCCACTGTTTCCAGTCCTGAAACCCAGTGGTGCATGTTAGCAGCCGCAGCTCAGAGTCTGGAGTCAGTGCTGTTGAGATTGTGTGACCCCTGCAGTGGTGTGGCAAGCCACTCATCTGATCCTTCTGCAGCAGTGGCACCAACAGCTCTGCCCTTCTTCTGAACCAGTGCCAGCCTGGGGCCCATGATTTAAGAGTGGACTTAAAACTTTAAACAGCTATGTGACACGGTGGTGCTGAAGAACTAACCCAGGGGAGCCCTTGGCTGGGCTTGCTTCTCCACTGCTCAAAGGTGGGTAGAATTGCCGGCTGCCCCAGATTTGGGTCAATGCTATTGCAAGAGGTGAAAATGTCACCACTCTCAGCTAAGAAAGGACGCCTCAGCAGGTTAAGGACCCTCCTGCACCCCAGGATGCAGGATAGCAGTGAGACTGGTATTTTAGCCTTGACACCCAGGTTGCAAATGCTGACAATATTCTGTTTCTCTTGAGATTTATATCACAGGCTTCCAGCTAAGTGGGTAAAACTAAACTTTAATAGGCAATGTTTTGATTGGAAGCTTGATTCTGTCTGAATTTCTTCAGCCCATACTATGGCCTAGATAATCTTCATAGACTACGTAAATAGACTAACTTACTGTGTGTGCAAACAGATTCAGCCCTTGGTATCCACTGGTTTCTGAATCTCTGGAATAACATGATATTCAAATCTGTACAAAAATTAGTGCAAGACCTATACACATCCTCCCATAAGGTCTAGATCTCTCTCTCTTTCTCTCTCTCTCTCTCTCTCTCTCTCTCTCTCTCTCTCTTTCTCTCTCTCTCTTCCTCATCCTCACCCTCACCCTCTCCCTCCCTTTCCCCTCTCCCTCCATCTCTCCCTCTGTCCCTCTGTCTCTCTGTCTCTCTGTCTCTTTGTCTTTTTGAGGCAGGGGTTTTCATGCTGCAGCCCAGACTGGCCTCCAACTCACAGCAATCCACCTGCCTCAGCCTCTCAAATGCTTGGATTACAGAGGTACACCACCACAGCTGGTGTGCTCACAAGCTTTAAATCATCTCTAGATTACTTGTGACTCCTAGTATATATAGTACAAATGCTACATAAATACCTGTCAGACTGTTTTTATTAGCACTATTTTTATTGTTGTATTGCTTTTCCTCTTATTTTCAATCTTGGTTTGTTGCGTTTGTGTATATAGAAATCACAGATATAGAGGCTCAGCTCTGTCCAGCTCTGCAGATTTTACTTTTGCAACTGGACTTCCCCAAATTAGGTAGAGCCATCTTGAAGACTCACTTACTTGGCTCTTCAGGTCAGCATCCATGGTTACCCATAGTCGGAGATAGAGTCAGGAATGTGCTGGGGGCAGCCCCAGCATGTGACGTGTGTTTCCTAAAGTCCAAAAGGTGGACACAAGCAGGGCTGGGCTCCAGGTTCTCTGCAGGCCAATGGTCTAGAACGCTCTCCCGTTCTGAGTCACCTTACTGACTTCATCCATTTCCTTCTTCTTGCTTAGAGAAGGGAGCTCTCCTAGGATTTGGGGGTGGAAAAGCATCCCTGGGTCTTCTTGTCTTCCTCCTGGGAGAAATAAAACTTGTTCCTGGTAAGTCCTTCTGGGAGCACAAGTACCACCAAGCTGCAGCCAGAGCAGCACTTCCAGGACATTCCGGGGTCCCAGATTCACTCTTCTCAGGCTCCACATTATAGCCTTCCAGAGTGTAAGGAGGCCATCCTGAACGACCAAGCGGATCCTTGATGGATGAGGAAAGACACAGGAAGCAGCAGGACAGAATCCAACTGTCATAGCACCAGCCTTAGGGCTAACAGCTCTCCACTAAGGCCAGCCCAGCACTCACGGCCCTTTAACCTTTCCAAGTTGCTTCTGCTCCTCTTTGACTCCATTCCTGCCTCTGTTTGAAATGGCTGAATACGTCGCACTGGAAAGGGCAGCGCGGCTCCCAGTGCACGCATGATGCGCATTGATTGCATAATGCCTGGGCCGCCGGCCAAGTGAGAAAATCTGTACCTGGAAACTGATCGCAGCTTCAGCCAGAGGCTGCTGCAGCACCGCCTGCTCTTTTCTCAGGAAATTGTCAAGACCACAGTGCCTTTATCGTTTTATGCAGGCTCTAACTGGTAACTAAGAAAACTTCCTCTCTTAACAAAAAATGTCTTTGACACATAATCGCAGAGCCTTTCCTTCATCGCCTTGTTTCTCAACAAATGCTCTCCCTTCTGCTGCATCACGGCCCCTAACCCAGGTAGCAGTCTGTTGACGGCCTTTACTACAGAGTAACAAAAGAATCCTAGTGAATGAGGTATCCAAGAAAAGAGCACAGATTATAAGCATAAAGATCAATGATTTTATCTTCCATTTGTTAATTCTATTGCTTCTGGTAGTCTACTTGTATGAAGCAGGAGTGATTGATGATTTATGGATTTTACTCACACTAAAAGTATGGGATTCTGGTCTATGGAGCACAGAGTAATTAACAAAACTAAGAAGATGTGTTTGACTGACGAGGATGATCAGAAGCCGGAGACCCAGCCAATCAGGAAGAGACAAGAAACAAATAGATCAAAAAACAAATTAATTTTGAGCTTCCCAAGTTCCAGAGGATTAAATACACCAAAAGATAAAGATTTTGGAAGAGACTGGAAAGCAAGTGGCAAGATAAAGGATGGAAGAAAGTTTCCTTGTTCCTTACTGTTTTTTAATCTTTTATGCATTTTAATGAGAAAAAAGATAAAATAGCAATGAAACAGTTTCAAAACAAGTTGGTAGGACAGTTACAATAATTAATACATTGCACATTGTTGTCTTCATAGTAGTTATTGAAAGGAAAAGATGTAGTCATGATATATCTAAACAATATTGGTACAAACCTTTCTTCTCATTGAAATAAGAGAAATCTTGATCAAGCTATGGTTGAAAATTGGGTTTATTACCTGGGATGGTTACCATTGTCTTTGTTCTGAGTGTAGCGAAAGCTAGAACATCACTCAAGGTTGTAAAGCAGACCTTGAGCCCACTAGAAATTGGCTTGTCCTTGATTCTAAATAGAAATGTCAAATAGTAAGACTACTTCTTACTGGGCTTCCCCTGGAAGTAGTCCCTAAGGAGAGACACATAGAAGTGGAGACCTGGAAAAATTATTAGCCCTGTTCTGGAAGTTTCAGGATATATGTCAGAGTCCATAAATGGGCACCTGTATTCTCAATCCATGGGTAGAGCAATGACTTCCAGCATCCTGCTGTGATAACGGAGCCAGATCTAACTCTTAGGTCCTTGTTTTGGGGGCAACGAAAACTGAGCTGACAAACAGAAAACAGCAAGTGGTAGAAAAAGGCCAGACGTGTATGTATTGGAAAGATTACAAGAGGGGCTCTCCATTAGTTGGAGCGGGTTGGCCTGTAAGGCTGGCACAAATGATGTATACATTTATTGGGGTTTTTATGCAGTGCTTGGACCAGTATATGTGACAGAAAGCAGGGATGTCCCTAGTCACAGATAGGACTTTGATGTCTGGAAAGCAAGTTGTTTTACCTACATTTCACTTTTCTTAAGGTCTCTCATTTGGCTAAGGACCTGCTCTTTACCTCTTGTATTTTATTAGGCCCTGTTTGTTCACTTCAATAACTCAAGCACTTAGGCCCCAATTTTTAGTTTATTTTAACTGAACTATTTCAGATACTGTCTATGTGGAGCTGCATTTGCAAATGCAAGCAAATGCTTTCCCTTCTTCAAACATCAGTGTCCTTGATTATCAGTCAGGAGTAAGAGTGGGCCTTCACTGGGCTGCAAGGAACGTTATACTAGGTAAGACCTCTGTGCTCAGTAACCAAATTGGACACATAAGGAGGATGCTTCTGGATGTCCAGAAGCCCTGATCAAACTCTTTCCAGCACTGGTTTTCAATCAAGTCCTTTGCTTATTCATTTGTTTATCCAACACTTCCTGACAGTGTCTCAGAAGCAAGAAGACAAAAGATGGATACGTCACCGGACTGTGAATGCTTTGGAGAATGGCAGGGCATCATGGGAGGGCTAGACATGTAAACACTTGATTACAGAGCAGAAGAAGAAGTGCCACACCAAAGCACTGCAGATTCTGAGTCAGCGTGATTGGTCAGTTTTTGTGTAACTGAGCACCTAGAGAGCACAATAGAAACACCCTTTACTCAGTGACAAGAAAAACTCAGTTCAATATCTTGAAAGAAAACATTCCTACCATGTGATATCCACCAAGAATTGTGTTGTTAATTTAAAAACATATGTAGAGAGAATTTCTTTGAAAGCACTTATAGTTCTCATAATCCACTAAAGCCATTATGTTGCTGTTTTGAACATGTTTTCCATATATGAGCACAATAGAACACTCTTATCATCTTCTTTATGAACAACTCCCTAGAAATACAAGTCAGAACCTCGAGTTTTCTACAGTCTCAACCCCTATAATTTTTTTTTTAGAAAAGTGACTTAAATTCAAAATCCAATTGGAAGAGTTAAAAAAGTAATGTTTATTGAAAGTGTTAGTGTTTAATTATTTGATCAGTCTTACATACCTATATCTATTTATCTATACTGATTTGATGATGAAAATATGTAATGCAACCATTGTTAAATTTTTCTTGTCTTGAAATTCTGTACTATATGTACCCTTGTCACTGTTTTTTTCTGCTATTTTTACTCTTACAAACATAATAAACAGATTTAAAAAAAAAAGAAATACAAGTCAGTAAAAGGTGATATTCCTTGATAGCTATAAAGTGATCTCATAGAAATAATAGCAGAATACAAAGGTAATATCAATCAGTACATCTCAAATTTCCTTTCAGCTCATGGATGAATATTTTACACAGATTCTCTGCTGACTAAAGAGAAATAGCTGACAGTCCTCTGAATGTCCCCAGGGTGAGGCTGAGGATCCAATAAAGATTTTTCCTGTGATTTCTTAGGCAGTAAACTCCATAAAGACAGGACCACCAAAGATGACAAAGAATGCTTCCCAGAACCCAGATAGTGGTCTCCCACCCGTATAGTAGGAACCTCAAAACACATACAGAAAGAATAAAATACACTACCATTAATGAATATATAACTCCATGGACATTAAAAGGAGGGTAACAAAAGGAGGGAAAGGTGAAAGAGAAGGAAGAGGAGCCAGGCATGGTGGCGCACGCCTGTAATCCCAGCACTCGGGAGGCTGAGGCAGGAGGATCAGTGCGAGTTCGAGACCAGCCTGGGCTACAAAAGCAAGGTCACGGCCAGCCTGAGCTGCATAGCGAGACCCTGTCTCAAAAAGACAAAAAAAAAAAAAAAAAAAAAAAAAAAAAGAAAGAGAAGGAAGAGAAGGAGGAGAAGGAAAAAAGTTTGTCAGAGTTCACAGATATTACTGGGAGCCAACGGCACCATTGCTTGCAGTGTAGATAAGAACTAGCCAAAGAGCCAGAGCCTTACTGTGTAAATAACCAACAGATTGTATAAAATGGAGATCTATTGGGTCATAAGCTCATCTTAAAAATAAAGTTTTCTTGGTGGTACAAATATATTGGTCACACAGTGCCACTGACTTTAATCTTAAAACCAATAGTAATCATTCAGTTTAATATTTGAAGTACCATTTGTGTGTGTGTGTGTGTGTGTTTGTGTGTGTGTGTGTGTGTGTGTGTGTGTGTATGGGTGGCAAGGTTTTCTTAATACAAGACAGGCCTCCATGCAGTAGGAGCATTGAGATGGCAGACGTTATACTATTTAGGTTTGTGACTCAGAGAAATCTATTCACCCTCATCTCATTTTCTTTTTCTTTCTTTTCTTCTCAAGGAAAGAAAGGCTTATTTAGCTCACAGTTAGTGGAAATTTCAGTCCATACTTGGCTGGCTCCAAGGCAGAGTGACACATGGTTGAGGGCAGCTGTTCATGGTAGTGGAAAAGAGCAAAAGGAGGAGCAGCTGGGGTTGCTAGAATGTGTCTCTCCCACCTTGCATTTATAGGCAGATTATCTGACCCAGGGCAGGTGTAACACACAATCATAATCCCAGAATTGAATCAAGAATTGATTACAAACTCTAGAAACTGTGCCATGACTGCATGAGGCTTTTTGGGGGTGGCGAGGACAACTAGACACAAACCATAACATTCTGTCCCTGTTCCCCCTAAGGCTCATGCACATCCCTTTATTCAAAAGTCATTTTAGTCCATCTCTGAGTTGCCAAAATCCTAGTTTCAGCATTGCTGAAACATCCAAGTCCCAAGTCTCCCCAAGATCTAAGGCAAACTCTTAGCCATGATCTCCTCTACAAATGAAAAGTCAAATACTTCCAACATTCAATGGCACAAGATAAATATTATCATTCCGAAAGATATAAACAGGAGGACACAAAACATTGGGACCAAAACAGGTTCAAAATACAGCAGGGCAAATACTAAGCACTGCAGTTCCATGTGGAATGTCCAAAGCAATCTGTGGTAAGTTGTGAGCTCCATGTGGCTCCACCTCTATGGCTCCTCTCTTGAGCCGGCTTTGCTACCTCCTTGCTTTCCATGGACCTAGCTTTTCCCAACTTCCGGGATTTCCACTACACATTAGGCTTCTCACTCTCTGATTCATGCACTGCCTCCCAGGGGCACAATGCCTGGCCTACCAGGCCTTCTGGAATCTAGATGGAAGCCTTCTTAACCCCAGAACTACTGCATTCTGCGTATGCCTAAAGCCAACACCACATGGATGATGCCAAGGCCTCCTGCCAACTAAGGCAGTAGCCAGAGTTTTCTTCTTCAACAAATCTCTAATCATATAATGAGATGACAGAAGATAAATATATGTTAAAATCCTTGTCCAAGCCCAACTCACATAGCTGACGATGGGACCAGGATGCCAAACTACCTACTTTTACCTATGCACTATAGGAGTTACCAAATTTTCTAAATAAAGTTCTATATAGTAAATATTCAGTCTCTGCAGGCCATAGAGCCTCTGGCCTGACTTCTCAGTGTCTTCACTAGGATCACAGACAATACCTAAACAAATAATAAAGACTATGTACCAATAAAGCTTCAGTTATGGACTCAGAAATATGACTTCCACATAGCATCTACAGGTCACAGAATAGTTTTCTTCTTTTGCTTCTTCTTCCAGCCATCTAGAAATGCAAAAGACATTTTTAGCTACAAGCTGCAGACAGAGAGATGGTGGATGGATTTGAGTTGTGGGCTGTAGCTCACAAACTTTAGATCCTCTGTGTGCTATTTCTCACTTTTGTGGTCTCAGCACTGTTAGAGGGTCTGGAAAGCAAGACAGACAGAGGCAGAGACCTGTTTAAACTGTTCGGTGTCACTGGAATGTAGCCAAGGAATGATGTGGCCCTACAAATCTACAAGAAGACAGATATGGAGGTCATCCCCACTTTGGACTTAGGAAGAGAATTTGTGAGAAGCCCATCGGTCACATCCACCTGGGTGAGAGACGATTTCAACTCCTGTTATGATTCCAACCCCGATCAAGCCTGACTGATGTACCATGAAATAGTTCTCTTTCTAGAAAGAGCAGTAGCTCTTATGCTTAGAGAATGAAAAAACTTAAACCTTACAGAATTTCAAAGTAGGATGATAGGAAATTGAAAGTAGTTGTTACATGCATGTTGTTATCTTCAAAATAGTTGTTCATATTACCAGATATAGGAATGCAAAATTAATCAAACAATAATCATTAACCATTCCTTTGAATAAATTAATAGTAATTAACAGTGTAATTGTCCTAGCTATCTTGTGTAGATAGACAGACAGACAGACAGATGATAGATTGATATTTTCCCATCCTTCTTGTTTCCTCCATCTCAGTTGTTTTCTCTTGTTGAGCAGATTTTTCCCCTTTACAGTGTCTATTGCAACTTTCAAATTTTTCTTGCTCTTTCAGTTTTTTACAATAGGGAGACAATACAATGTTTACACATGTGAGACTGATTTATTTCACCTTTGAGTATGGTCTCTGGGTGCACCCATTTAACTACTAAAGCTTTGGTTTTTATCTTTTCAATAGCTGAGTAAATACTCCATTGTATAAAAAAACATTGCACCTTTTTATCTATACCTCAGTTGATGGACATTTGAGCTGTTCCCAAGAGTTACCTATGACAAATTGTGCTGTGCTCATGCTGCACATATATCACTGTGGTCTGATGTTATCAAGTCTTCTGAGAAAATATCCAGAAAGGAAATAGCTGGGCCAAATGGGACCTCTAATTCTAGATTTTTTGAGGAATCTCCACATTGCACTTGTATACACTCCCACCAACAAGAAAGAAATGTTCCCTTTTCCTCACAATTCCTCCAGCATTTGTTATTGCTTGACTGCTTCATGATAGCCATTCTTTTTGGGGTCTGATGGAATTTCAGTGTTGTTTTATTTTGCATTTCTCACATCACCGGTGCAGAGTTGTATATGAAGAAAGGATAAGTAGACACAGGTCACAGCACTTGTTGGGGCTATGGCAAGTCATTATAGCTCATTCTACATTTCTCCAAATCGATAGACTGTTCAACACCTAGGGTGAATTCTAATGAAACTATATATTTGAGATGATAGTTGTATCTCAGTGTAAGTTCATCAGTTGTAACATATGTTCTATGCCAGTGACAGATTTTGGTAATTAAGGAGTCTGGGTATGTATGGGACAGGGATACATGAGTATCTCTCTACTTTGCTCTCAATTTTCCTATGAATCTAAAGCTGCTCCAAAATAAATATTTCAGAGCATAAGCAAATAAAATTCAAAAAAAGGAAGTATATTTCCCTTTGTAAAACCTGAGGCATCCTAGAGATGGATCCTGCTGTTTCAATTTCTATTGTTAGTTTGCAGCTTGCTTGCTTACTTTCTTTCTTTCTTTCTTTCTTTTCTGTTTTCATTTCTTTTCTTTTCTTTTTCTTTTTTCAAACAAGTTTTTTTTTTTAATATATTATGGCCAGCTCAGCCTGCTCTGGGGGTGGGGCTGGCCCAGCATGTGTGTCAGTGATTGAGCTGAGGTCTCTGCAGTTGCCTAAGCAGGCACTTTAGGCCACTGAGCCATCTTGCCAGCCCCATCTTGCAGCTTTCAATGTGTTGCCTAAGATGGCTGCTTCATTCTGGCCATCATACCTGTATCTCAAATAGAAAGCTGCTGGAACACATGACTTGTCTCTTTTAGAATACTTCCTGGAAACTGCACATACCATTTCTGCTTACTGCCTAATAGAATGCAATCATGGACACACTCAGTTGCAAGGAAGTCTGGGGAAGTTGTCAGCTTGTATTTTCACTTGAAAAAAGGGAAATAGAGATATTAATGCAGAGTCTATTTTCTACCACACAATTAATTCACCAGTGGAGTAACAACTTTCCCACACCCTCCATTTCTATCTGCTTCTGCAACACAAAGATAAAAGATCCCAATACCAATGCTTTGTGTGTGTGGCTGGCCTATCCTGGCCAATGGTCTCATAATCCTTTCTCTATTCCTGCTTCTTCCATCCCCTTCCCATGGGCTCAGTGTTCATGGCCATCAGCCCAGAGGGTCCCCCAGGACTCGTCTCTGCTTCCAGTCTCACACTGAGTGTGTCAGAGCCAACATCGGCTTCCCTTCAGCAAGCACTCCATTAACTGAAGCACGTGAACCTATTTTGACACCAAGAATTCACTTAAAACAATAAAGATACCTATGTAGCCTTTGCTTCTTTTAAGAAAGCAAGTTTTAAAAACATTTAAAGAACTATAATATGATTTCATCAGGCATAATTAAGGTAATAGTAATGCACTTATCATTTTCTCTAGTGGGGTGCAAATCTAAGTCATGAAAAAATATGTTGGTTGAGTGGCATTCAATAGAACAGTTACCGATAAAGTAAATTTGTTGTGGAATTCCTCACACAGCCTGGCTTTTCGGCAGCCACACAAGAAAAATGTACTGTTTCTTTTTCTTACCTTTGCTTTTCTTTATTTGAAAGTACAATTTAATGTCATTGAAAGATGTTTTAATGTATAATAAAGTCATTTTCCATCACAGGAAGAATTTCTTCAGTGGAAAGAGGGGACAGTTACTATAAAAAGTTTTTTTTTTTTCTTTCTCCCTGACAGTTCTTCTCTTCCAAGCTAAATTTCTTATTATAGAATCAGTGAATCATGAGCATACAGTGTGCTTGTTGGATGGCCCAGGTCATGCGTGGTAGAAATCACTGCTCTGGAATCGCCAGTTTTGCATGGCATGTACTTACCCACATGCACTTATGCCTGCATCCTTCCTTGAGCTTGTTTTCCCCTTCTTGGCCAGGTATCTTTATGCACAGCCTGAATAGGCAACTTCAAGTTTAAGAGATGAGAGACAGAACACAACATTTGGAAGCACTCAGTGTACTAATGAGTTGAGTCTAGCAGACCAAGCTTACATAAACAGCTTTAAAATGTTGTGGTTCAGCCTTACCATGCCATCTTTTCCTTTCTTGTGGCTTCCTTAGGAGAACTCCTCCAAACACATTATTTTCAAAGCTCTGCTGAGTCCGTTACATCTTGTGGCTGTAACACTGTGCAGAGATTGGCCGGCCGGCTGCTGGCAGGATTCTGGTTCTCGTTGTTTGATTTAGTATTATGTTTTCCATGGATACAGAAGAGTATTCCCACCATGGCCTCTGGGAATGTGTGTATCTCTGTTGAAACAGAAGATGCAGTTACTCATTCAATTCCTAGCAAGCAAGTCAGGCTCCAGAAGCAGCTCCTCCACTGGTAAAGCACCTGGAAAGATGAGTGGGAATAGATTCGAGAATTTGAGCATGAGGTTCAAACACAAACTCCCTTCAGTCCTTTTAGTCTTTCTCCAGGCATTTACCCCAGACCTTTTCAGACTAAACTTAAAGGCTCTTTGCTTCTTTACAGAAGCCCTGCATGCTATGGGAGCAACCACCCAGTCTTTCAATGTTAGCCTTGAGCAGACTATATTTGTGTACGGTAGGTGGTTTAGAGACATAGCTTCTCAAAGAAAAGTATGTCTGCATTAAAAAAAATAAATACAGTCAAATTGTTATTGAATTCTTATTTATGCATGAACAGCTACAGATAAAGAGATAGCCAACTGGCACAGAGTGAGCTATTATATGACTGATCCATAAATTCTTTCTTCATTTTTATTTTACACAATCTTCATTCTTATATTCATTTACATTTGTAAATAACTTATTTATAATGTGCAATCTATTATTAATCTCAAGCTATGTATTCATTTCAGAAACATTCCTCTAAAATTCACTCTGTCTACATCTTATATCTTTTACACTTCAATGTTTTTCTACAATTTTTAATATGCTGTGTAATGTTTCATTTTCCATAAAGTTAATGACAAACACAAAAAAGAGAGATAACTAAGGTAATACAGTGACAATCATTCTTCCTGTGGTTGTTATTTGGATATTCAAACCCTGAATTACTTTTATTGCCACTACTTCCTGCTTTGGTTTAACTGAAGGACCAAAAGGTGTCACTCTGTGCACCCAACCTTAGGGAGAGAGGTGAGAAAACTCTCCAGAATTGTACAAGGGGCAAAGAATTCCATGCAAGAGGCACACTAAGCAATTAGGGCCCATCAGGGAATGAAAAGCAAGATACAGGGAAAAGAAAAGATGCTGAAGACTGTGAATCAAAAATATATAGCTTATGTAAATAATAGAAAAGACAAGACATGAATTTCAGAAAATCCTGTTTATGGGATTTTTTAAGTCATTATTAAATAAAAGTTAAGCACTACATGTTGAGAAACACCAATACCCACACTGCTTGCACTGTCTTGTTCTTATTACAAAAAAAGAAATTAATTTAAGAAGCAGTGAGAAGACTTCATCTGAGCAGTTTCCCTGGACTCTGCAGCTGGTAGGAGCCCCACGGCACTAAAAGTCTGGAAAGCAGTGACTATACTGGAGATCTAAGACTCTTGTCATCAGTACAATCACTTCCTGTGCATGTTGTGAACTCAGAATAGACACAGCAGGGCTTTCTTCATGGCCAAGAGAGAAGTGAAGCTGTCTCTGGCCTCATTCAGGTCAACAAAAATTCCCATTTCCTCATGTAAATTCTATAATTTCCTGAAAAGGTCTAAAATGAGCAGGGTGGCTTCTAAGAGGTCAACTCAAGGGCATTTAGGATGTTAGCTAATCAGAAAAGCATAAGTTTCACTGGACCAGAAGGTCCAGTTTCTAGTGCCAGTCTTGTCAGGGTGATCCTGGGGCACAGGGGGTCAAGTTCCACAGGACTTTGTTCATGTGACCCCCTCAATGTCACCAAACTAAGACAAATAGACCCTCTTCATCTTATCTAATCTTCATCATGTCTAATGAGGATACTAAGATAAGAGTAGTCAGGATTTGTCTGTGAGAGTGGGTGTGGCTTATGCATTGAAAAAAATGGGGCAGCAATAAAAGATGGCATGATAAAAATCAACAGCAATTCTGAGACTATGATTGGATGACTCTTGTGAAAATGGCCCAAAGCTATATAGATCCTGAAATCTAACAATGTCTTTCAAATTGTCACATGGTGTATTGCTTTAAGTGCCATTGCTGAAGGTCCCTGATGTGTCCATAGGTCCATTCAGTAGTGGCACTAAAAGAACCACAGACATTTTAGTCTCTGTGCCTCTTCTAGGGAATTGTTTCCTTCTCTAAGATGCTGGCCATCAGTGCAAGTCAATTTTCAAATATGGCTCTACATTCTCAGAGTTAAGAACACTCCAGGGTCCTTTGAGGTTGGGGGAAGGGCAATGAGTAAATAAATGCATCTTGGATGAGATCCCATTATAAATGGGCCTCACAGTTTAATGGGTTAGTAAGCCATTACAGAGACTTTGGTGAATGAGTGCTATTTGGTCTCCCCACAGGTTTCTTTAGATGTCTCTTGGGTCTTTGTCTTCCCCACTAGACCTGACAATTGTAGTTCTAACCAAATCCTCCTTCCTATATACCCTCTCCTTTTCTCTGATTTTCCCACAGTCTGAAAGTATTTGAGCTCAAGAGGGAAAGAATCAGTGCATGGAGTACTGATGATAATCCTGTCTCACTATGGATTGGGATGATCTAAAGGAGAACAGCACCAAGCATTTGGATTCTGGGAGAAGCATAGTCTTATAAGAAGGCCAAGAATGGAAAAGACGGAGGTTGTGCCCAGGACAAACTCCTTACAGAAGCAATAAGCTATAGGAAAATGTACAAAACTTAGGCATCAGAGAGGCCTGGGAATAAATTTCTGATTAGCCAGTTACAAACTGTGTAACTTGACAAACTGTGTAATTTGACAAAAATAATTTCATATTTATGACTTCTGATTTCCTTGTTCAAAAACTGAATGTAACAAAAATTGCAAACAAGATGTATTGTCATGCAATAGGTATATGATAAATGTGAACTATTTTATTTTCAATGTTATCATAAAGGCTAAAGACTGAGATAAAGATGCCAAGCTTAACTGGCAAGTTCAAAAGGCAAAGAAAGGATAAAGCATGGTAGATGTCAAGGTCCCTCATGCCTCTAATCTCAGCCACTGAGAGACTGAAGCAGGATGATTACAAATTCAAAGCCAGCTTGGGGAACTTGGCAAGACCTTATTCAAAATAAAAATTAGAAAGCTCATTGCAAGGTGATGGGTTCAATCCCCAGGACTGAAGAAAAGAAGAGTTAAGAATCTGAATAGGAAAGACCTGATTCCTAGGCCTTGTCATCAAAGCCGAGGTATTGTTTATACCAGCTTCAAACCACATGACGTGTGCATGGCTCAGGCTTGTGGAAAGGGAGAAGATAGGGCAAGCACTGCTAGTGAGGGTCATCTAGCTCATGTCCCCAAACCCAGGATGTCACTTGTCTGATGAGCATTCTGAGTACCATCTATCCATAGAGACGTTGTCTTTGTCTCTCTGCACTCCTCAGAGTAGGGCTTCTGTGAGCACAAGGTCAGGAGCACATCATAGAATACAGCCCTCATGGCAACAGAGCCAAATTTGGTTCTTTGAAAGGATGATTTGTGTTAATTACTTCATTCATTCATTCATTCAATCCTAGGCAAAAACAAGAGAAGAAGCTCAGAGGGCAGCAGGGTGGCATCCAAGATTGAAAAGCAAAAGCAGAAGGAGATGACTGGCTTCTTACACTCAGCACTTGCAACTGAACCTTGGACTTGAGAAGGCTATGTGCTCATTGCAAGGTGAAAACACAAATCTCACACAGCCACTGACTTTGGTCATGAAACTAAGCCCTTTTCCTCCTGCATTTGTTCATCTGGGCAATGGCAGCAAGCCAGTTCATTCAACTAAAAGTCATACTGGCTTCTAAGCACAAGAAACCATAGTGGGTTTGGGGAATCTGGGAGTCTATAGTTGAAGGTGAGTACAAGTGTCCAAATATTTGTTTTCTGCTACATGACTGGCACTGTGGTAAGTATTTTTATATAGATTACAACAATTAATCTTCTGAAACCCCCAAAAGGACACTGCATTCTACTTGCTCCATTTGACAGAGAACAAATTTAAAGCTAGAAAAGTTAGCTAATATCTCCAAATTCATCTGGCTGAAAAAAATGGCAATGCCAGACAACAAATCTTAGTAAAGTCTTCATACCTTTATTCTGTCATTCAGCAATATTTGGCTAGGCACTTACAATGTTGCGACACCAGGCTGGGTACCTACATGTTCAAGTGATTGAAATCAGATCAGTAAATGAGAAAGAAACTGAACACAAGGAATAAATAATTGAGGTAAAGGAAAAGAGAAAATATAGGATAAAAAGGAAAAGGAAGGGGAAAAGTCATGTAAGTATATACAGTGAAGATGATTATACTATTAATTTCTCAGTCTTTTGAAAGTAGTAGTTAATACTTAAAATTTTATTTTGACCAATTGTATATGCTTATATCTGTAATCTGAGCAACTGCACTGAGGACAAGAATGTGCAATATAACAATTCCTGCTGTATACCTATTATTATGGTTTATGCCTAGTTGTCCCCTCAAAGCCTCATGCAGCCATGGGCGGGGACTTCTACAGATTGAAACTTGACTCATGAGTCACTGGGATTATGTGATTTAGTACTGATCTAAAGCTTGAGATTGATTCATGATCCCTGGGATTATGTGTTATAAGTATTTCTGGGATTATGGTTGTAGCCTAAGGTGGATAAACTGAGGTGGAGAGCCTGAATATAATTTAAAAACAGAGACAGAGATACAGACTGGAGCTGTTGCTCTCTGCTCCCCTAGTTGTTCTGTTGCCTCTGTCATGATTGTTGCTGTTCTGTCACCATGAACTGGGTGCTCTCTACCTGGTTCCACTCAGCCTTGAGCCAGCTGAATATGGACTGAAACCTCCAGTAAGTGTGAGCTAATAAACCCTTCCTTCCTTCATTTTGGGTGTCAGGTATCTGTCTCAGCAACAAGAGAAAAGTAACTAACACACCTATCATCTTATATTTTTGAATTGTGTAGCATTTCTAATGTCTTATCTATTAATTTGTATTCTCTCTTTTCTAAAAAAAAAAAAAAAAAAAACAGCTTACAGCTTGCTTGATTTTTTAAAAAAATGGTAGAGGGTCTCACTATATAGCTCAGACTTGTAGTGATCTTCCAGTCTCAGCCTCCCCAGTACTGGGATTACAAGTACCTGCTGTCATCACCAGTTCTAGGGCTGGTACAACAGGTGCTACCAGGAATTGAACCTGGGTCCTTGAGCTTTCTAGGGTAGACTTCCAAGCTATCTCTCTAGTCCTTATGCTCTTTAACTTCTGCTCTTACTAAGGAAGGTGAATGAAAATTCGTTATACAAGGGAATATATGTTAGAGCAGCAACGACAAGGAAAAGAAACAAGTTACCTGGCCCTGGGGAGCCCTTAATGAAATTCGACTCAATCAGGAAGATTAGGAAAGGCTCCCTTGCAAGGCTCATCAGGGAGAAAGGTTCACTATGGGATGAAGAAGCAAGAGAGGCAAAAGTCCTGTGGCAGAGGAATCTAGAAAATCTCCAGAGGCAAGAGAAGTCAATGTGGCCAAAGCTTGGAGAACAAGGGCAGCGTGCTGACAAACACATGTGAGTGGAAAGGAATGTAGGGCCAGACTGAGAGCCTGGGGACCAACGTTTCCCTTGGGGGAAGTGGAAACGCTGTAGGTAGGAAAGCTCTAAACTACCAAATCATACACAGACTGTCTCCCTCTACCCTGAGAAATGAGATGGCTTAAACACCCAGCTCATGGGAAGGGAAGAAAAGAATGTGTTGGCTTCTTGGGGGTACTGATCCAACCACTGACAAATAACAATGAGGTAAACAATGAAAAAGCTGTGTAGAAATCTACAGAGGGTCCAACTCGGCTTCTATAATGCTTTCCCAGTAAAGTCTTCCTTGCCTAAGTTCTTATCAAAATGCAAATAAAGGAGAACTCGAAGAGTCTTTTTTAGCTGTATCTGTAAACCAACAGATTTACTGTGCCTACTCATCCAGTGGAGTTGTTCATCAGACCAAACGCACATGTGAAAACACACCCAAGCCTACTGACATCCCACAATGTGCGTTTTCATAGGTGTTGTGCATAACATGTGGGAAATTTCCTCTCTCAGTTCAAGGGTCTTAGGACCTTTTGGAGGTATGTGTCGTCTTATATGGAGGCACAAATAAAATCAGGCAAATCAAAGGTTGGTTTCATTTTTATTTAAGTTAACATATGTTCGCCAGCTCTAAGAGAAGACTGTAGCATAAGGCTAAAAGGACTTCAGCATCTTAAGCTTTTAGTCAGTTCTAAGAAAATCAGAAACATGCTTACATTTTGTACATGAATGCAGTGGATGCCTTTTAGCATTTAGAATGTTAAGCGATTCCTCTGTATGCTTTTAAAAATGAATCTCAAGTTCAGTCCTCTGTATTCCAGAAAACCAAGGCTCTACTTACATATCCCAAGAGAAGCCCAAGTAGAAAGAAAAGTAGGAAAGTTCTAGAAAATGAATTTTATATGCCTTGGATCTTCTACAGCAGAAAGAATTCAGATAAGACCATCTTTATGGCCTTGATATTTATGCCTTAAGTCAGAAACGTCCCCTGAAAGTCTCATGTTCAGTGTAGGACTTTCAGAAGGTGACTGAGCCATCGTGTGCTGTACTGTGTCACATAGCTGCCTGTGCTATCCTAGAGACAAGGCTATGTGTTAGAGGCAGGCCCCTGGGTATGGCCTGAGGGTGTGCTTTTTTCTCTGGATACCCTCTTCTCACTCTTCCCTCAGGCCACCAAGGAATGAGAATCATTCCTCTGCTCTGCCCTTTGACCTTGCCCTTTCTGCCTCAAAACCAATTTGATGACAGACTAGACCCACTCAAACCTTGAGCCAAAGTAGGCCTCTCTGTCTTTAAATTGGGGTTGGCCAGTATCTTGTCTCAGAGAGGGAAAAGCTTATGAATATAGTGTTTCATTCACAGATTTGATGTTCTTTTGCTCTTCACAACACAAGTAGCAAGCAAATTCTTAGGGCCACCCATTAGAAACTCTCCTTCTTCAGGAAGCCCTGCCTGCCGCTCTGTCTGGTCTCATTCACCTCTTCACCATCTTCCCTCACCTCTGCCCAAACATTATGTGAGATTTTTTTTATTTTTTAAAGAATGAAAAATGGTAAACAAAGCATTAGAAATGATGCAAAATTTCATTAAACAAAAAACTAAGTTAGTATGTTGAGCTGTAAAAGACTTAGATCAATAGCTTCCGACATTGCCAGTTCTGCCAATAACCCATTATGATTATGGAATATTGGACTATGTATACAACTACTTTCTCTTAGTTCAATGAGAAGAAATTTTTATATCAATAATGATTAGAAAAATTATCATGTCTGCATCCCATGCTCTAAAAACTACTACAAGGACAACAATATATATTGGGAATGTACTACTAACATGTTTTGAAACTATCACATTGGTATTTCTTATTGAAAGTAATAGAAAAATAATAAAATAAAAAAACAAATGGAAAAAAAAGGAAATTAACAGAAGTTGTTAAAAAAAATAGGAATTTGACAGTGGTTATTGTATTACATAATGCATAATGGTATCTTCCAATTAGTGGTTTAGGTTATCAGATATAAACCTGAAAAATTGGTAAGAAAAGAGTGATAAGAAGTTAAAAAGAAGGAAAAATAAATTAGTGAATTAATTTTAAAGATGTAAGCATTAACTTCTTCCAGTATATCAGCAGAAATAAGCAGTACAATTATCCAAAAATCCTCTATCCATTCATGAATATATCTTTTTCCCTTCTTTTTATTGTCCTTTTCTTCACTCTAGTTTTTCCTGCCCATTGAATAGATCCTTTTCCTTTCACAGTATCAATTATTCCTTTCAGATTTTATTTACTCTTTCAGTTTCACACACTAGTGAGACAAAATATGTTCTCAGGTTCTTCCATATTCTTCCCACTCAAATAATGAGTGGCACCAGGGACTGGTTTCATGAAAAACATTACACAAAAGAGGGTCTTGAATACATTACATCTACTGTACACTTTCCTTCTATTATTGTGACACCAGATTTTCACAAAATGCACTCAACCTAGTTTCTCACAAATGCAGTTGACAGTAGGGCTTGAGCTCTTATGAGAATATGATGCTACCACTAATCCAGTAGGAGGTGGAGCTCAGGTGGTAATGTGAGTGACAGGGACTGTAAATACAGATGAATCTTCACTTATGCGCCCCTCACTTCCTGCTGTGGGGCCTGGTTTAGGATCCCTGCTCTAAAAGATGGAGTCCAATTTTGTTTCCTTTGAGCGTGGTCTGGACTTTTTTCTTCTAATGATTAGAATGTACCGGAAGTGACAAGAAGAGACTCAGTTTCCTAGAACACTCTCCCTCTACAGGAAGTCTGTTGCCATTCTATGAGGAAACTCAGGCAGCATTGTAGACAATCCTATATCATGAAGAAGACTGTCCATGAAGTGCTATGTGAGGAACCATCCTGAACGTAGATCCTTCTGCCTCAGTTAAGCCTTCAGGCAACTGTAACTCTAGCCCCCGCCTTGAGGGTCTGAGACAGAACCATGTAGCTCAGCGACTTTCAGGATACTGGCCTTTGAAAACCAAGATAGTAAAAGTTTACTCTTTAAGCCTCTAAGTTTGAGGACAAGCTTTACTTAATTGTAGACAACTAATAAACTATATAAAATAGTAAAAAACTACTAACATTTTCTGAGCTTACTAGAGTCTTCTTGTCGAAAAGAAACATATCAGGCTCAGGAGATAGCTTGACGGTCTAAGTACCTGCCTGGCAAACACAAGGATGAGAGTTTGATCCCTGGTACTGCATACTGCACTGGCCCGCAAAATAGGGCATGGTAGTGCACACTTGTAATCTCAGTGCGAGAGGTTATGCTTGATACATATGTGTTCATTCAGTGCATGAATAAGACCTTTCTACACGACTGTGGCTTGCTATTCTCTTTACACATATGCTTGATCCTTATTGTAGAAATAAGTAATCTGAAGTTTAAAGAGATTGTAGAAGTAGATTTCCTAATATCTTGTGCATTGATTGTACTATCAAGCAGAGACACACCCATCCCTCACCTCTTAAAAGAGATGAATCTTAGTCTCACAGAGTAAGTTACCAAGCAAGAGTAAACTCTTGGCCTCTTCTTTACCTGTACATTTCTCTGTCATACCGTCATGCAGTGGCGGGCAGAGGGAACCTTTCACCAGAGACTAATGGGTGAGACTGCCTGAGATTTTAGACTTTCAGCAGCCAAAGCTTTGAGAAAGTCCATGATCTCATCAACATGGTTGATCCACATGAAGCCCATGGTTCATCCACAGCACTACATGCTGTACCAGCCCTGGCCATTGTGTTTATGCACACCTGTAATCCTAGTGTTGAGGAAGTTGAAAACACAAGGATCACTATGAGTCTGAGCTACATGGTGAAACCCTGCACCAGATGCTATTTTTTTTTAAAAAAACTCCTTAGTTTATTTTTTAATTTTTTATTACTTTTAATAAGAAATATCAATATGATAGTTTCACAACATATTAGTAGTACATTTGCAAAAATTGACACATTGCATACTGTCCTCACAATAGTAATACAGAGCACAGGGTGTAGTCATGATACATTTTCTAATTGATACTGGTAAGGAAAGAAGAAAAAAATTCTTCTCTTTGAGCTAGAGGAAGTAGATGTATATGAGTCCAATGTTCCATAATTGCAGTGGGTTACCAGTGAAACTGGCAATGTTGGAGGCTGTTGATGTAAGCCTCTTACACCTCATCGTATTAACCTAGTTCTGCATTTCATGCCTCGTAATTAAGCTTTTCCACTGGGTGTTCAAAGGCAAGTTAAAGCAAGACCTGTATAACAAAACAGTCATCTTTTGTATCTTCCCAGGTCAAATCCCCTCAGGATTCACTTTGGAACCATGTACATTGCTTTGCAGAACTGTTGTTAGTGTCAGCCTTTGGGATGAGTCACTGCCATTACTTCACCAGTTTGCTTTCTGTGAAAGCCTGAGAGAATGTTTTTCTCTGGGTGACTCTCCTTAGACACACTATAGTTCATTTATCCCTTTTCTCTGAGGTCCCATAATCTCCTTGACCAGAAAATTTGAGACATCTCTGAGTTATAGGATATTACAGCACAGGTTCTCTTATGTCCAGAGTCCTTACTGACCTTGAAGGGCTAGGGCCAAAATATTGGCTATCCTCATACCTCTTCTTTTTCTTCAATTTTTGGCCTGTTAACTTACATTCTCAACCCTCCAGCAGAGAAGCTTCCTGATACTATTACTGTATAACATAGGTAATTGACCTTAACACCACTGGCTTTCTGAATATCAAACATCTTTGACTTAGCTTGAAATTGACATTTTCCAACCATCATGGATATTCTAATAACTCTCCATATAATGTGATAAAAGCAGTTACACATTTTTACACAGACATTTAGAAATCCACGTATGTACAAAATTGTAGCCAGTCAAGCCTATGGCATTTTGCCCAGTCTCTTACTCTCAATTAATACCCTTTTTTTTCTGTTAACCAACCATTTACTTGAGAGAGAATATAACAGTAACTGAGTTTACACTGGGAGCAGTACACATCAAAAAGATGAGAATGACATGCATTCCAAGCATAGCTTTACTGTTGCATGGTGCTTTGATCAATGTGGTGAACCTTTTGAAGGTTCTTAAGACCAATAACTGATTCATCCTGTGTACATAAGTGCATGGTTTTGCTACTGCTATGTTTCCTCTTTTATGTGATTCTAGTCACTTCGTTGTTTAATCCATAACACATTCAGCTGTGTTATACCCTTAAGTTTTTATTTCTTCTTTAGAGTTCTTATGCTAAAGAGACTATACGATATTTAAACATGTAGGTCTGGTTTATTTCACTAATGAGTATATGTTCAATATACATCCATTTATACATGAAGTCTTCCAGCTTATCATTCTTTATAGCTGAGCAATATTCCATTGTAGAAAAATACCACATATTCTTCAGCCATTCTACAAACAATGGACATATTAGTTGTTTCCAAGATTTAGCTATTACAAATTGGGCTGCTATAAACATAGGTGCACAGATATCGCTATGGTATGTATAATGTTTTCAGTTCTTCAGGGAAAATTCCCAGTAGGGGGATAGCTGCAATGAATGGGATTTCCAGTTCTAGTTTTTTAAGGATCCTCCACATCACTTTCCATAATGGTTGCACCAATCTGCATTCCCACCAGGAATGGAGAAGTGTTTCTATTTCCCCACAGCCGCTCCAGCATTTGTTGCTGGTTGATTTCTTTATGATAGCCATTCTTTCTGGGGTGAGATGGTATCTAAGTGTTGTTTTAATTTGCATTTCACGAATGGCTAGTGATGTGGAGCATTTCTTCATGTATTTGTAGGCTTGCTGAATTTAGTTCTCTGAGAAGTGTGTGTTCATCTCAGATGCCCATTTCTGGATTGGGTCTTTGAATTTTGGAACCCTAATGGTTTTTAGTTCTTTGCAGATTCTAGATAGAAGACCTTTGTCTGAATACTTACTAGTTAAAATCTTTTTTGAAATTTGTGGGTCGTCTTCTCACTCTGTGAGTAATTACCTTTGACGTGCAAGAACTTTTTAGCTGGAAGAGGTCTCATTTGTTGATGCTTTCAAGGATCAAACGTGCATTTTGGTTTTTGTCCATGAACTTTTTGCCTACTCCGATGTCTTCAAGATTTCCTCCCACTTTCTCTTCCAGGAGATTCAGTGTTTCTCTTTTAATGTTCAGATCGTTAATCCATTTTGACTTTAGTTTACTGCATGTTGATAGACGTGGGTCAAGTTTTAGTTTTCGGCATGTAGAGAGCCAGTTTTTTCAGCACCGTTTGTTAAAAAGGCTATCATTCTTCCAATAAACATGTTTGGTCCTTTTGTCAAATATAAGGTGGCTGAGTGTGTTTGTATTTGCTTCTGCATCTTCTAATCTATTCCATTGATCCTCAGGTCTATTTTTTTGGCCAATACCATGTGATTTTATTATTGTAGCTTTGTAGTATAACTTTAGGTCAGGAATCGTAATGCCTCCTCCCCTACATTTGTTGTCCAGAATTGTCTTTGCAATTCTAGGTCTTTCTTGGTTCCAAATAAATTTTAGAAATTATTTCTCCAGGTCTGTGAGGTATGTTAATGGTATTTTGATAGGAATTGCATTAAATCTGTATAATAATTTAGGGAGTAAGGCCATCTTCACAATGTTGGTTCTTCCTATCCAGGAGCAGGGAATAGCTTTCCATTTTCTGAAATCTTCTAGAATCCCTTTTTTCAGAGTACTGTAGTTTTCATTGAAAAGGACTTTCATTTCTTTAATTAGGTTAATCCCTAAATATTTCATTTTCTTCGATGCTATTATAAGATGTACTGCTTCTCTAATTTCTTTCTCAATGTGTTTGTTATCTGTGTAGAGGAATGCTACTGACTTTTATGTATTGACTTTGTAACCTGCTATGCTACTGATTTTGTGTATTAATTCTAGAAGCTTCTTAGTGGAGTTTTTTTGGGTCTTCCAAGTAAATTATCATGTCATCTGCAAATAGTGATAGTTTTACTTCTTTTTTACCTGTTCTTATTCCCTTTATTTCTCTTTCTTGTCTAATGGTTGCAGCTAATGATTCCAGAACTATATTGAATACGAGTGGTGATAGAGAACATCCTTGTCTTGTGCCACATTTGAGAGTCAAAGTTTTCTGGCTTTCCCCATTTAGAATTATATTACCTGTTCGATTGTCATAGATGGCTTTCATCAAGTTGAGGTAGAGGCCCTCTATTCCAATTTTCTATAAGACTTTGAACATAAATGAGTATTGGACTTTGTCAACGGCCTTTTCAGCATCAATTGAGACTATCATGTGATTTTTGGTCTTGCCTCTATTGATATAGTGTATTGCATTTATAGAGCTGTGTATATTGAGTCATCCTTGCATCCCGGGAATGAATCCTACCTGGTCATGCTGTATAATCTTCTTGATCATTTGTTGTATTCTAGTGGCAAGGATTTTATTGAGGATTTTTGCATCTATGTTCATAAGAGAAATTTGCCTCTAGTTTTCTTTTTTAGTTGCATCTCTCTCTGGTTTTGGTATCAGTGTAATACTTGCCTCTAGGAATGATTTTGGAAGGATTGCTTCCTTTTCAATTTCATTGAATAGTTTAAGGAATGTTGGGATTCAGTCTTCTATAAATTTCTTGTAGAATTCAGTAGTGAATTCATCAGGTCCCAGACTTTTCTTTGTCGGTATGCTTTTTATTGCAATTCGTACTTCATTGGCTGTTATTGGATTATTGAGGGTTGATATATCTTCTTAATTGAGTTTGGGTAATTTGTACTTTTCTAGGAATCTATCCATTTCATCTCTGTCTTCAATTCTGTGAGAGTAAAGATTCTGAAAGTAGTTATTTATGATCCTCTGAATGTCTGCTGTGTCTGTAGTAATTTCACCCTCTTCATTCCTTATTGCTTGAATTTGAGTCTATTCTTTCCTCTCTTTGATGAGGTTAACCAGGGGCTTATCAATTTTATGTAATCTTTCAAAGAACCAGCTTTTTGATTCATTAATTCTTTGTATTGTTTTCTTTGTCTCAATTGAATTAATTTCTGCTCTAATCTTTATAATTTTCTCCCATCTTTGGGCTTTGGATTTCGTTTGCTCTTCTATTTCTAGTCAATTGAGGTGCTCTAGGAGAGTATTTATTTTTTCCTATTCTGTTTTCTTAAAGTGTGAGTTCAGAGCTAGAAATTTTCCTCTAAGAACTGCTTTCATTGCATCCCATAAATTCTGGTAGGTTGTGTTTGAATTTTCATTAAATTCAAGATATTGTTTCATTTCTTGCTTAATTTCATCTGTAACCCACTGGTTATTGACAAGAGTGTTGTTTAATTTCCATGTATTTCTGGGGTCCTTGTGGTTTCTGTTGTCATTTATTTCCAATTTCATTGCACTGTGGTCAGACAATATGCATGAGATAATTTCTGTTTTCTTGCATATACTTAAGCATGACCTATGTACTAATATGTGGTCTATTTTAGAAAATGTCCAGTGGGCAGCTGAAAGAAATGTGTATTCTGAAGTGGTTGGATGGGACACTATTTCCATTTGTTCTAAGTTCTGATCCAATTCTGCTACTTCTTTGCTAAGTTTTTGTCTGCTTGATCTATCTGTTTCAGATAAGGGCATGTTGAGTTCTCCCGTTAAGATTGTGGTATTGGATATTAGATTTTTCATGTCCATTAAGGTTTGCCTTATATAACTTGCTGCTCCTGTGTTCGGTGCATACATACTTATGAGTGTTATCTCTTTGTCTTGAAGTTTTCCTCTAACCAACATGCAGTGGCCTTCTTTATTTCATTTGATCAGTCTTGGTTTGAAGTTTAGACTGTCTGCAAACACGCTTGCTATCCCTGCTTTTTTTTTTTTTTTTTTTTTTTTTTTTTTTTTTTTTTTTTTTTTTTTTTTTTTTTTTTTTTTTTTTTTTTTTTTTTTTTTTTTTTTTTTTTTTTTTTTTTTTTTTTTTTTTTTTTTTTTTTTTTTTTTTTTTTTTTTTTTTTTTTTTTTGAGGTGCTGGAGCATTTAGCATTGTTTTCCATCCTTTAACTTTTAGCCTATGAGTTTCTTTATGAGTTACGTGTGTTTCTTGTATACAGCATATTGTTGGGTTTTGCTTCCTTATCCACTCTGCCAGTCTATTTCTTTTAATTAATGAATTGAGTCCATTTACATTGATAGTTATAGTTGAAATATGCTGACTTATGATTGACATGATATTTACTTACTACTGTTTACCCCTTTTTCTCCTTTGTTTAATTGAGTAGCTTATTTGGTGAGATCTTTCTGTTCTCATTTCTTGAGTTTGAGTCATTTTGGTCCCTCTCTAGAATATATTTTAGTATATTGTGTAGGGTTGGCTTTGAAATCATGAAATTCTTTAATTGTTCCTTTTCATGGAAGTATTTCACTTCTCCCTCATACTGGAAAGAGAGCATTGCTGGGTATAACAGTTTGGGATCAAATTTATTTTCATGATGATCTTGAAGCACTCTGCTCCATGCCCTTCTTCACTTCATGGGTTGTGTAGA